>VALG01008210.1:28171-46253 GCA_009835305.1 Ipomoea purpurea | reverse complement strand
AGCCCCAGATGGCGCAGACAGCGTCCGTCGTCTTTCATCGACTTGCTCGGCCTTGTGCCTTTCGCCCGGTGGACCGCCGACCCTCATCGCTGCGTTTGTTTTAAGGCCTGTCTCGTGTCTGCTCGCTATATTGGCCATTCTGATGCGGCCGTCCGCGCGTAAAGAGGCTGGGGCGCGGACCCTTCTCTCTAGAGCTCGCCCGGACGTAGCGTCCGCCCGCAGGGATTCATGAAGAACGTGATGCTCCAGGTCTTCCACCCTTCGTATCGATGCCAGCGCCTGCCTTGCCAGCCGACCGCCAAATAAACCGTTAAGGGCGCGCCCTCAGCCTTGGCGCTGACATGTCCGCCCCAAAGGCGTCGGGGGGTCTTTCTGGGCGGCGCTAATCGTTACGGGCGTTCTCATGAAAGCGGTCGGACGCTCTCAACAGCTGTGATCGACCCCCGAAGGCTGTACCTTAGCGAGCCATCTTTGCGAGGCGGCTCCTTCATGTGGGTAGGAAGGCACGGCACATGACCTGGACCAACCCGTATCCTAGGACCTGCAGTTGGCGCTGGTAGCTTGTAATGCTCGGGCGCCTGATCCGCGACTAGCTTGTTCGCGGAACGTGAAGTCACCCGGTATTCTGAATGCCATAATCTCGGCGAGAAGGTAGCGAGTCAGCAGTGCTCGACCAGGAGCCTTGGTCCTTCCTTCCACCTGCTCTTGTCAAATTCCTTACCGCTTGTGCCAGGTTGGCCATTTCGGCCCTTTCCTGGGTGTGATTGCCTGTCGATCCGCGCTTTCGCCGACCTCTGACTCAGCGACTTGGTCCTGGTCTCGATAGGCGCTCCGTGCGGCGAGCCGTCGCCCGGCCTCTTCCGTACGGTTATGCTCTCGGCATGCAGACGACCGTGGGTTCTACCGGTGCGCGGAGGGGTTCTTTCCGTCCAGCCGGCCTCGCAGGTCGCCGCTCGACGCCAGGGACCTAACCTAGAGTGGACGACGCACGGGCTGACCTCACGGCTCGGCGGTCGGACTGCTGATTGTTCGCCCTTACGCGCGCGGCGGGAGGTCTGCTGGGTACCGCGAGTAGGCGGCTGGGCTGCTCGTACCGCCCCCGACTGGCTCGGCAAAGCACGCCGATGCGGGCACGATCGCGGGGTGAGGGGTACCGTGGTCGCTGTGGGTTCACCCGAGTACGGCGAGCGTCGCGGCGTCGCGCTCGGGCCTTCGGGGCATCCGGGTGCTCCTCCTGATTCAACCGCTCTCTCGATCGGCTCTAGCCCTATGCGCTGGTACCTGGTCTTGGCTTCCTGCATGGAATATCTTGATAATCCACATAAGATTCTCCGGACGATCTCTCCGACTAGCTGGCTCGGAAGCACGTGGATTTTTGTTTCGATCCCCCACATACGGGCGCGAAGTGATGGTTTTTGGGGTTTTGTCGGGCCCAAGGAAGGCCACACAACTAAAGCTGGAGGAGACACCTTTCCAAAAAAGCCTTGATTCTAGTGAAAAAGTGTTGCTGCCGGAAATATTCTCTTATGCCTCTCCGGGATATTCGAAATCTTGTTCTTTACAGGGGTGGAGGAGTCTATTATAGTACTCCTCCTGGATTGACTTAAAGGCCTTGATGCCGACTTAAAGGCTACACTCTAATATGTCGAGCGTTGGGCGACGGTACTAGCTCGGCCAACGGCTCTCCTCTGGCTGGTAACGGGCGGACCATGTCCGGCTTTTTAATGCTCCAACGGCTTTCGCCTTGACGCTTCAACGGCTCTTGGAGCGAGTCCTCTTGGCCGGGTCACCGACCCCTTCTTTTGGATGACACCGGACTGGGCTATCCCGCCGTTCAGGGCTGGGCCTCTCCTTGGCTGGGGCGAGTCCTGGACTCGGCGCAGGTACTCTTTTAGCCTACTTTGTCGGCCCACCTTTTCTCCTTGGTCTTTCCTCTCTGGGCCCCTTTTCTTGGGCCGGGGTTCTCACCCATCACACATGTTCTCACGGAACCCTACCTATATACATATATATTATATATTTGCAAGGTTTACCAAAAAAAAAAATTTATTCCAAAAAAATGTATTAACAGAATGACATAACATTGGTTATTATGTTAAGCGCACCGTCATTGAAGTCTCCATTACTCCATTAGAGTAATGCACGCCCATCCAGTTATTTACATGTTGGCCACTAACATATATAATATATATACTTGCGAGGGTTGGAAAGGCATGGCTAACTATTTAAAATGAAGGCTTTAAATCTCCATTATATTATGGCGATTACTTTAGAATTAAGGGTCATTATCTCACTAATCAGGGTCACCATTTCATCGTTATTGGCACAATTACCATGAAATATAACATCACCTTTACTTTCACTACAAAAGGCAATGCAAATACGAAGAAAAGAAAGGAGAGTCAACACAGCCTCTTCATCCTCTGCCTCAAAGAGAAGCTCTCAAACTCTCAATTATCCTACTAAAATTTATAGTCAGCTCTTTCTATTTATACATGTAAAACCCCCCAAATTATAGTGGATTCGTTTGTATCGCTTAAAAAGACTTGTGATTTTTATCATTTTAATTTTCACATTAAAATTTCATTTTATTTATTTAAATTTTATTTTTGAATTATATTGGTCATGCTAATAAAATCAATAAACACAACGGTCCCAACAATTTGACAAAGATTGAGGACCAAAGTTCCACAGGGCCGAAGAGCTAAAATGATTAAATCTCGATGATGAGGAATAAATTGTAATTTATATAATTTTAAATCATCATTAAAGTGTACCATTAGGGGTGTAAAGAGCCGAGTCGCTCGTGAGCGATTCGATCAACGGTCGGGGCTTCGAAACTCGGTCAAAATCGAGCTCGGCTCGACCTTGAGCAGTCGTGGATTAACGAGCACGAGCCGAGCTTAGGTATGTAGGCTCGCGACTGACGAGCCGCTCGCGAGCCTTATAATATATTAAAATAAATATATAAAATTATAATTATATTATATTAGTATATAAAAATAATAATTAGGGGAGGGAAATCAAAATACTTTAATAAGTATTATGGATAAAATCATAATAAAGTAGTTTAAATTTTAAATCAAACATGTCAAATTCGAGATCAGAATTGAGCTCAAATTCGAGCCTAAACGACTCGAGCTCGAATTCGAGCTCGAACAATCGAGCATCTCGACAATTACCTAGCTCGAGCTCGAGCATCAGTTCACGAGCTCGAACAGTGCTATCATTAACGAGCACGAGCATGACCTACCAGACTAGGCCGGCTCGACTCGTTTACACCCCTATTGTCGTTAACAAGTTAGAAGTCAAAACAGATAAAATTCATATCGTGAAATAATCATGTTAACAATTGAAAGATCGAAATTATTATTCATATATATTAATATAGATTTATATAATAATACATATTATATATATATAATATATATATATATAATATATAAAGACAAAAAACCTTTTCTTTTCTATTTTAAAGAATAAAGTTCATGGAGTAGGAGTTTTGAAATGATCATAAAGTTGAACTGATCATCTATTGAACAAATTAATCACATGGGAGTCCCTTCAACTTTTTGCAAACAGCTGAATTGAGTATCATGAAAACAATAGCACATGCAACTTATAATTGAAGTGTGGGGCTATGGGATATTGTGCATTTGGGTGGCAAAATCCAGATAACTTTGTCTGGCAAAGATACCATACACAATCATCTATTAATATGACAACCTTCATCAACTTATTTAATATATACAAGCATTGGCTTTGAATGATAGATCAAATAGCATGTGGAGCATATCTATATACGACAAATATTACGAGTTTAATTATTGTTAATACCCTTTTAGTTAAACTTGCGTACCAAGTCTTCCTACCATGAATTTACATCTTTTGTATGATTTATATATTATTATAGAAGAGCTAGCGTGATTTATCCAGTGCACCTTCAGATAGTGACAACGGATTTATCATATATAGTTCTGTATCACATTTTTTTAGATGTAAATTTTGAAATTATTTATATGAAATTATAAGAAATTAGATTATATTTGGGAATATGTCATTAAATTTGAAGGGTAATAACGTGTAAAAAATTCATATTTGATAATAAAGATTAATTTGGTAATAAAAAAGTAATATTGCATGTGAAAAACATTGCTTTTAAATAAATATAATAAGGTATCAATTTATATGACTTGAATTCATTTGCTAGTTGTCATGAATTAACCAATTTATTATGAATTAATTAAAGAAAATTTATCAATTCTATAAAATTGTCAATTCTTACTACTTACTAGATTTTATTTTAAAGAATTTGTTGGGTAGAGGTTAGATGACCACTATGCATATATAATGAAAGAAAGTTTTTTTTTGCTACGAATTATAACTTTTGTATAGTAGAAGGCCTTTTGATTATTATGATTGTATCAAATGTTATATATATTAAAAAAGTTAGCGTTCGTTATTAGATATAACTTAATTTTGGTAATGGCAATTGTTTAATTTTAACAAATTGTTTTGATAACCCTGTATATATATATATATATATATATATATATATATAATATATATATATTATATGAATTTTTTGACGACCCAGCAGTGGTCAGAACTTTCAATAACAACTAATTTCTTTGATGGTCTAGCCATCCAAATGTTTCGACAACCTTTCTTAGTGATTGCCACTTTTAACTGATGGTTAAAAATATTGATGAACATTTTCTAAATTTTTAAAGTAGTCAATATTCAATCACAAATTCTAAATTTTTAATTAAGATTCTATTTGACATACTTAACTTATAATCTAGCTGAAAGCTGAAAAACTAATAGCTGAAGTTGAAAAGTTAGTAGTTAATAAGTTAACTGATTGCCAAAGACCTTGTGGTCCAGCGGCATGAAGTGACTCTCCCAAGGGAGGTCATGGGTTTGAGCCTCAATGGAGACGATATTGACTCGTTGGGCTTCAGTAGGTTGAGAAAGTATATGAACAGATACTACAATGTAATAGGTCAATACTATTCAAAAAAAAAGTTAACTGATTGAAATTAAAATGTTTGGTAAAATTATTTGTTGAATAAGATGATAAGTGTAAAAATACATAATTTTTTTTTATTTATAAATTATATATAAATTTGAATAGATATATTGCAATTTAAAGTCTAAAAAGAGTGAATTCCATTTTTGGTCACTTTAATTTTTTTGTCACTTTACAACCACTGTTATTGAATGTGTTTCACTTTAGTCCACCGTTAATATTTTCGTCAAGAGCTGTATAATTAAAGGTTATTTTGGTCTTTTATGTTTGTTTCTTCTCTTTAATCCAGGCGCTTCGTCCTCCTCTTCTGATATTCGAAGATTGCTCTTTGAACAACGAGAATGGGAAGCAAAAAACAACATCGTTTCGTTCGTTACGTCCAACATGGGCCGACGGGTTTCTTAGGTTTTAGGTTTAATATTCTCATTTCTATTAGTCAAACAGAGTCTTTTTATGAGAAGAAAATGTCAAAATAAGCCCTAGATTGAACACGCCTCGGGGATTAAAGATCCGGCAGAGAATAGATCTTGGAATAAGAAATATTATCACACAGGCAGGTAAAGAGATCTTATTGAAAAGTGTGGCCCAAGCTATGCCTACTTTCTCAATGAGTGTATTTTTATTGCCAGTATCTGTCTGTGCTGCCATTGAGCGTCTTATGAATCGGTATTGGTGGGGTTCTGGGACTGATCAAAAGATACATTGGAAAGCTTGGATAAGTTATGTCTCCCTAAGAAATATGGTGGACTGGGCTTTAAAGATCTTAAAGCTTTTAATGTGGCACTATTGGGTAAGCAGGCATGGAGATTGTTTACCAATACGGATTCATTGGTCTCAAAAGTTTATAAGGCAAGATACTATCCTAGAGCTTCGTTTATGGAAGCAGACCTGGGGAATAATCCCAGTCATTGCTGGTCGAGTATTATGGCTGCAAAGAGCCTAGTCTATAGTGGTGTGCGAAGAAGGATTGGGAATGGAAATTCTACCTCTGTGTGGAAGCATCCTTGGTTACAGGATCTGTTTGGATCACAATGCCACCCCAACTGGCTGATGCTAGAGTAGTCAGCTTAATTGATCAGGAGACAGAAACATGGGATTATCATTTACTTACTGATATTTTTGAGCCTAATGATATGACAAGAATTTTAAAAATACCTGTCTCCCATGGGTATGAGGACTTATGGTATTGGCATGGGGAACCCAATGGTTACTATTCAGTTAAAAATGGGTACAGGCGTATTGTTGGAAATCATGAGAATAGTATGAACACGGGGTTTAATAAATGGCTCACTTTGTGGAAGCAGAGAATACGCCCAAGTAGAGAACTTTTTTTATGGAGGGCCATAAGTGATATTCTTCCCACTACCACCAACTTGCATATTAAAAAGATGGATGTTAGTCCATTGTGTGCCGTGTGTGGGGTGGAGAATGAAGATATAATGCATGCATTGGTTTTGTGTGATTATGCTAAGCCATTTCGACACAATCAAACCATTACCATTTATTTTATAACAAATATTTTTTATGAATGGTTTGGTGAATTATTGAATATTCTAGACTCTGATGGAATTCTCTACGCAGCTGCAATATTATATTACCTATGGAGAGCCCGCAACGGAGCGGTATGGGACGCTTGTGTCACTCACCCGAGGAAACGCTGGTCGTAGTCCATGTTTTGTCAATGCATGGCGCCAAGTACATTTAAACCCACTAATGCCGCTGCTACAACTACTTTGTGCTGCCAATCAGTCACTGCACCCGCGTTACCTGAAGTCTTTGCGTGTTTCTAATCCGTGCATGAGATTGTGGCATTAATAACCCACCTGGCGCGAAGTTTTGCTACTGGACTGTCTATAATGGTCTCACGTGAGAGTACTATAGACGTTAATAGTCAAAATGAAGTGTCATGCCTATGTTCTATCACGATGGACTTAGATTCCTAGTTGTTAGCTTTTACAGTACTATGAGAAGCGGTAACTTGTTTATGATGTGATGCGTAGTAATGTGTGCGCCTGTTTTGCAGCGAGTCGATGTTTATTATTCAGCTGCCAGCTTGACTCGAATTTGTACTTAGCAGTATGAGTATTGTGCTTAAGATAACGACCTTCACTAATACCGGCTTGTCACTAACATGGTTCTTCCAGACCAAGAGTATTTTGTATTTTATTAAATTTTATGATTAATTTGAGCCCAGATGTGTAATAGATTCTCTGACTCCACCAATCGATCCAAGAATTTATTGAACCGTCACACACCTGTGCACGAGAAGTACTCATACCCGCACATTTGAACCTGGACACACTCACCACCGCCACCCTCCCGCTCAGACACAAACACAATCTACTACACACTATCATAGCAACTATCGATCACACACACGATTAATCAGCTACTATAATATATTACACCATAATATATATATATATAAAGTATATATGTGAGAAATAGAAGAACTTACAAGAGAAATGATTCTTAGAGAGTTCTTACACAATAGATGCAAAAAACAGAGCATAAGAAACTGAAAGTGCTTTTAATTGATCTCATGCCAACAAATAGAGAAAACTCGACACTGTGTTTTGGAGCAAAAACAAGAAAAGGGAGAGGGAAAGTAAGCACGGAGCTGGTGAAATCCTGGATTGTCACAACGGGCTGTGAGATCCGAAGCAGCAGTGTCGGAGGCACTGGGTGTGATTGGTGTGGCTTGGTGATCAAAGCACCAGATCACGGATACGTTTCTACCGGAGTGTGGAAGACGGGGGGAAAGTAAAGGAGTCGTGAAATCCTGGGATAATAGCGCGACGACTGAAACCTGAAGCAGCATGTGGTGTCACTGGGCGTGATTAGTGCGGGCTTTGTGATGCAAATAAAGAACTAGATACGGAAAATCATTGTATCTGGAACCAAGGAGTTGTAGATAATTATTAGATGAAATTGCACTTTATGTTAGAATAAGAGCAGGGAGTAGGATAGATATACTACCACCTATGGTTATTCGCGAACCACTACTAAAATTGTCATGGTATGGGTTTTGATTGGTTCGTTTACTGTCTATAACATTTTTTACATTACTGGCTCAATAATTACTAATAGTTAAAGTTTTCTCTAACGAGAGGATAATTTTTATCCTGCATCTACAATCCTCAGCTATCTACACATTTGATCTGTTCATATTATTTAAGGTTTACCCTGTGCCATCCGATATTACTTCTTATACATGGCTACTGGATAGAGTTCTGTTAAGTTATTATAACTCTCATGTCTTAAGTCAAATTAATATAAAGATGGTATAAATATGCGAATAGTAATGATATAATAGAGAAAGTTTCTTATCACCTCCACCCACACTCACATCTTAGGACTTTTCACCTGTATCTTAATACTTTATTTATTGTATATTTTTTTTTGATATGAGTGGAAACCAACATAATTGAGATACAGATGAAGATGAATATGTTGATTTACGAGAGTACAAATATTGTTCTCTATAATTATCTAAGCGTGTCAATCTAAAATTTTGGGATTAATAACTGCCTACACTACCAGACAGGTCCATTGGTTCAAATACAAATGTTCTTTGCGGAATTAAGATATTGAATGCATTGGATCATATATCAGGGCTTGTCAGGTTTGAGGTCATGTATTAAGTAATGTAGAATGTATTTTAGCTCAAAATCTATCTATTCTACTTTGGGTATAGGTAGTTTTTATATTAATAGTAATTATATTAAGGAACGTTATCGTATGCATGTTGGTTATCGACTTTTATATGCGCTTATTATAACTACGATTGGAGAATATGTTGGGATAGATTAATTATTCACTGGCACCTATTCGAAATAAAATTATGACCACGGTCAGAGTAAACGGCGATTAGTAATCTATATACACCTCGGGAGTTTACTCCAACATATGTAACGTACAAAAAGCCTAAAAACTGAGAATGGACATAATCAGGAGATGCTATTCAGAACACGACATACAATCTGACAACAATATATGCCAAGGAATAATTCTTATATTTGCAGCGCGTGTAATAGATCAGTACTATTAAATTTTCTCGATAGATCCGAAAGTTGTGCTACAGCAAGATAATGGTATATTTATAATATTATGGAAACACTCATAGATATATATTGGCGAAAACCAGAGTATTGAAACACAAGTAAAGACGACATTCAATTTTTAAACCTCAAACCAAATATCGAATACATGAAGAAAACTGTTCTAGAGGGATAGAATTTTTTAAAAATATGCTCTCACAATGATGAATAGGGTGGATTATGCCCAGACATGGATAGGCGCTGAAAAGGAGTTGAAAAGCGTTCAATAGAGAAGGAGATTAGTGAATATCTCTTCATAACTATGTAGCCAAAAAGACCACATTAAGGGGTTCAATACTCAAAATCCTACCGAGGCTTACCATCTACATGTGGGAACTGATGATAGGATTTGATCGGCGTCTATACTTCGCATCCACGAGTCTCTCTCTGGTCTCCTCCATGGATTGTTCGTCGTTCAGCAAGGCTTAAGCCATGATAAGTCTGGAGAGGGAAAAGGTAAAACAGATAGTCACCGTGAACCTTAGCAACGGCGGCTCATCCCATCACCCAGGATTGTTGCCTGTTCCGGTCGCACGCCTGCCCCTCAGCCCACAAACCCTGTGCATGAGTGCCACATGGTCGTCATGCCGGAAGACCGAAAGCTGCTCCCTAGGTTCATTATAAATACTGCATTTATATCGTGAGGGGAACTTTTCACCTACTAAAGATCTGTGTAATTAAGAGGCCTCCTGTCACACTCTTATACCAGTTGGCTCACTAAACCTACAGTATTCGTATATGGACAATCCACATAACCACTATCTATCACAAATATAACAGGCTTGATTAGAATAAAATACTATGATAATTTTAGATAATAGATTATTATTACATACTTATAGATTTAAGTTTATGTATCGACTAACGTAACAAATTATGTACGTAAAGGTGAGTTTTAACCAAATGAATGGAAAAGACAAAAAATGCCATACTAATTTAAACACATCATTTTGAACTATAATTTACAACACAAAGTTGACCCTCGTTACACTTTTGTGCACCAAAAGTTCAATACAAATCTAAATTTCTAATGTTGTGATAAAAATCAAATTTTCGTTTTAACTGAAAGTAAATTTTAAGTGTGTGTGGTTTTTTTTTTTTTTTTTTGAAACCAAAATACTTTCAACATTAAATTAAACGTTCAATACATAACGGGATAGAATCAAGCCAAATTACAAAATCAGAATTAGAACGAGCTGCCCTTGTCAATGCATGAGCGGCTTTATTCACTGATCTTGAAATAAAATTAATACACACTTTCAAATATACGTTGAACTTTCGGCATTTGTTAATGACACAACCTACAAACGATAAATCTGGTAATGAACCCTTGAACAAATTACACACCTGCTGACCATCTGTGTACATTCTAACCTTCGAATAATTCTTATTCACATGTCATCAAATTATATGGAGGCTTTTTTTTTTTTTTTTTTTTTTTTTTTTTTGGGGGGGGGGGGGGGTTCCGAAGGGGAATAATAATGTCTAGTCTCCAACCTATTTATGTGAATATAGTAGCCTAATAGATCCAGACCATGCTTTGAAGGTCCAAGAAATAAAATGTTTGAAATGTTGCTCAGATTGTCGTGCGGCAATAGTCCCAAATCTCTAAACAATACTTTCACACTATAGTGCCAATTTAATCATGCTTTCTAATTTGAATATATGTGGCGCTTAAATTATAACTGAGGATTGAAAGATTAATAATATATAAAAATATTCAAATATATATCATAATAATATATTAATATTATAAATATATGTATTTAATATTAAATAAGTATATGGTTTTTTATATTTGATGATAGTATTAATGTATAACATTACGAAGAAGTTGATGCAAATATATAGGAAAGATGAGTGAGATGGTCTTACGGATTTTATCGTAAAATAGATTGGGTGAAGATGAAAATATAATACTGTATACTAGAATTGTAATATTTATACGAAAAAATGTAATACTAATCAAGAATATAATATTTATTACTTATAAGGGAAAATGTAATAGTTTTGAAGAAAATTATAATATTTTTACATTTTGGTTTAAAAGTATTATATTTTTTTCAAAAGTACTTTATTCTTGATTAGTATTACATTTTTCAGTATTAGTATTACATTTCAATCTTGACTCGACCTGTTTCATAGATAAAGATCTATGAGATGCTGGTCTACATGACAGTCACTCATATATATATATATATGTGTGGTGTGTGGTGTGTGTGTGTGCGCGCGTGCGGAATGTTTATAATTTTGTAAGTTTGGTAATACTATGTTATGTGCTATTTTGATAATATAAAGTGAAGAAAAATTTTGAGGTGTCAATCAACACTGGTGTTATGTTACACCTGGTACAAATATACGAGTGTAATGAATTGAATTGAACTAAGTGCTATATATCAGTATTGGTATCAATAATACTCAATACAAACCACAACATTTGTGTTGTTGGACCAACACTGATCATCATTGTAGAAGTTCTAGTGAAGAGAAAGAAGATCATTTTTATGCAAGAATAAAATACATATGTAATATCTTATATGCATGGAGAAATTTTTTGGGTGACAGAAGAAAATATTCACACATTGTGCACTGAGTAAATTACTATTTATGTCTAATAACATATATATTATATAATAGAAGTGAATCGCATTAGAAAAATTCTATACGATGAACTTATCGGGTTGGAGTTTTTTTAAAAAATATTTGAATGATTGTACTACTAAATAATAAATATGTAGACCTAGGGAGAAGCAATAATTTACCTATCTTTACTAAAAAGGTCAAAAAGAGGTAGTTGGGATCTGGGCAATCGCCGAATTCACCTTTGTCTTTGCTAGATACCCAAACATATATACTATACTTCTTAGCTGGTCTGCACTCTTACTTTTTCATGCTCCATTGCCACCCCCATTAAAAAAGGTATCCAAAGAAAATGAAACAATTATTACTTTTACAAGTCATTCTTATTCTATGTGATGCCATACTTTATATATAAAGTTAATGTTATTAAAATTTAACTAGTTTGCATCATTGTATATTAAATCTGTCAAAAGTTTAAAATTGAAGCATCTATATATTAATACAATATATTAATCTTACCTATGATATAATTGATGTTTTGTAAAAAAAAAAACATAAACAAATAATGTTGAGCACCAAATAAAAGTATTGATTCTTTACTTGATGTTAAATCATTATTTTGAGTATCATTACTATTTAAAAAAAAATCAGGATCATATTGTGCAAATGATGTAAAAAATTTCAACATTAATATTGGAACGAAAAACTTAGATCTGTCAAAAAATTGCTAGGCGCTACTTGGGCACTCGGGGGTGCTTATGTGCGAATAATCGGCGCCGGTGTATTTTTTATTTTTAAAAATTTGTTTAAAATTTTTAATTTTTTTCTAATAATTAAAACTAGTTAATACTAAAATATTAAATATTAACATAAAAAAAAATCTACAGTTTGAAAATTTTAAGTTATTTCGTTTGAAATAATCTCGTTTTGTGTGAAATAACTATTTAAAAAAAAAAAAAAGGAACAATAGCTAATTGACCGACTAGGTGATACTAGGAGGCCTAGGCGGTCAGCGCCTAAGCGGTCTAGGCGACGCCTTAGGCAGTTGGCTGCACCTAGATGAGGTTTTTGTAATACTGTTTTATATATATGTATGTCAGATGAAATTCAAATTAATTTTACAATGGTGAAATACCAAATGCTAGGAAAAAAATGAAAACACAAGTAAAATAGAATAAAAGGAGAGAAGAAAGCTAGAATTGCATTGAAGCCAGAGAGGCTTTAGTTTTCTTTAGAATCATCCAACATTTCTCCTTTAAATATTGTATTTAAAGTATACAGTGCACAAAATCTAATAATATTTATTTAAATGTATATTTATATATGGTTAATTTGAAAGCTATTCTACTTATATATCATCTATCCATTCTCCTTCTCACTTGGCTTGACCAAAGCAAGAAAAAGCAGTCTCAAAACCCCATTTTCAATTCCTTTTTCTCTACCTTGAATATTATCAAACTAACCTCATGCTAAAATGGCTTCTAAAGCTGTGGCCTTCTTGTCTGTGCTCTCATTTTGGCACTGGATATTGTAGCAGGAATTCTTGGGATTAAGCAGAAAGCAAGAACAAGATAAGGTACCCCTACACTCATTTTACTTCATGTACATAAAATATGTCACAGCTCAGCGGTCGAAAGGTTGAGTGTGAGTGTAGTGACCCAGTAAATACCCAGATTCGAATCCTCAATGAGAGGATCGATCTTAGTCTTGAGACAAAAAACAAGCACTTTAGCCCTGTCTCAGAGACACATCTAGCGATTTAAAATATGTCACAGGCTCAAGCGTCAGTGGGTCAAAGGTTGAGGTGAGTGTAGTGATTCAGTAATACCCAGATTGAATCCTCCATGGGAGGATTCAGTCTCGAAACAAAAACATGCACTCAAACCCTGTTTCAGTGAGACACATCTAGCGATTTGCATCCTCTCATCCAACTTAGGCATGCAGGACGTTAAGGGACCCTTAGGTTTGGAGTTCAGTCTTATGTACATAAATATATGTCATGAAAAATGATAACCATTTACTTTCTTGGTTTGAACAGGAGAAGCATTTAAGGTTATGGTTGTTTGAGTGTAAAGAACCGAGCCACGAAGCATTATGCTCGGTGCAGCTGCAATTGGGATACTGGTGATAGCTCATTTGGTTGCCACCTTCTTGGAGGCTGCAGTGTCTGCGCCACGGATGAGATTAAGAATGCCTCCACTCGCAAGCAAATCGCTATTGCATTTCTTGCCTCACTTGGTGTGTATTTTTGCCCTTAATATCATCACTACTTTATGGAATTAATCAGTTACCTGGTAACTTGTTAAATATGTTAATTGCACAGTTTTAACCCGTTTCACAACAAGTTTGTTTAGTTCGAATGTTTAATTACATTTTGATATATGTTCCGAAAATTCTATAACATCATAGGTTAAAAACCAAAATAAAGAGTAACATAGATAAATAACTAAGCCATGATAATATTTGATTGACATATATGTATGTATATATATTGTGGGCAGGATCATATTTGCAGTGGGATTGGGGACACGTGATTGGGACAATGGCAAACAGAAAGTCTCGAGCATCTTGTGGGATGTCTCACCACAACTTTCTGTCGATTGGAGGAATTGCTTCCTTTGTTCATGGGGCCTTTGCACTTGGATATATGTCACTGCAACCATGGCTACCTAATCCTTAACTCATAATCTATGATTATGTTTTCTTCCTTAAATCCATCTAATGTTAAGTTAGTCCTAGGCTAATGTTTTTTAACCCTTCTGTCAAATTACGACGTTTAACGGTTCTGTCGTCCCACTTTTCTTGGTCTCGTTTACTATTTTTATTGGTTAAATTGATTATGTTCGTGTTGCTTAAAGTTTGATTATTTTTCCTCAAAACTACATTGATGAGTTGTTCAAACTCGATGACTTGACTAAATCCAAGGAAGGAAGGAGAAGTCGTATCGCGTAAATTATACCACGCACCAGGGTCCAAGGGTTCACATTGCATTATGGACCCTGGTCCAAAACAACATTCTGTAACTGCAATTAATATATTATGTACTTCCTGATTAACCGATTGTGTATTTGTAAATAAATTGAAGATACATAATACTTAACTGCATTTGCATAATAATTTATTAACGGCAGGTACATAATTTGGACTGATCCACTATGAGAATGGTAGACCATGATTCACAATATAACAATGCCATGCCAATGAAATATATGTAAAGGGGACAACAACTCAACAAGCTACATTAACAAAAGTGAATAGAACCAATGAAAATACATGTAAAGGGGACAACAACTAAACAATCTACACTAACAAGTGAATTGAACCTTAAACTGAGGTTCCTACTTTCTTTGAAATGACTGGTTTTTGTAGTACTACAAGGTTGTACTATGCTTAGGTTTGAGCTATAATACATACAAATGACTAATCTCTTAAACTCTTAACTCTACTCGGGGTGGCTCGTGACCACCACTCGCTATTCTATTATATACATTCTTCATTGCTAGCTCTGAGAGGGGGTAACGAAGAAGATATGTTTTTCCATTGATAGTATTATTGTACCTGAACTGAGGCGGCTTTATGGGGATGAATCCTCGTCGTCTGAACTGAAACCATCACCTGTTTGTTGTGGCTTGAAGGCGGGGAATAGTTGCAGGGGAATATTAGGCAATCGTGCACTTTGGGATTCACCCTTCCCAGAAGTAGCGTTTGCTCGTTTTATCAACTCTCCCACTTCTTTGCAGACCTTGTCGAGTGTTAGCAAGAAATCGCGAACAATGACAAAGAGGCGAGTGCCTTCGTCCTTTGCTGTCTTCCCATGGAAGTAATCTCCAGTGTTCTTCACCAGTTCCATTATCCGTTTCTCTTCTTCTACCTGCCTTGTGATCTCCTCCCCCGAGTGCTTCAAGAAGTTCTCGAGCGTTTCCTTGAACGCCGTTTCTTCCTCTACATTCTTCATATCAGCATCTAGAAAATCCCGGGCTTTTGAGAGTGAGTGCTTGAGTTTGGCAACAGATTGTGTGAGGTTATCGTGGTCAATTATGGCTGCCTTCTTCACGTTTTCAAGCTCATCGCTCAGCCTGGAAAGTACCTGTAAACCGAGGCTTTGATAGTACTCTGCAGATCCCTTTCTGCTGCTCTCCTCTACACAGTCTTCGGTTCTCACACTGCACAGACTCAGATTCTCCTTCAATCTCCGGGCAGATTTTAGGCCTTCGGAACGACTGATTTCTTGAACAACAAAGTGCAGAAGTGTGGTCTTTCCATCAGTTCCTTTAACATCTGATAGTTTCAAGAGTGTATCCAACTTGAATGCCTGGGCTCCACCCCGGTAGGTGCCAACATTCATTCGGTTTCCAGTCTTCAGAACTGCTTCCAACAGTTTAAGGAAGAGTCTGCTGTTGCTCAGCTCCTTACTTGCCACCTGCAAGACAAAGAATCAACCAAAATAACGTAAATCTTGTCTTGTTTACTCGTTTATTATCTCAACAAACATAAAGTGGAGAATCATGAAAAGCTCTCACCTCTAAGGTTGCAAAGGACTGTTTAACGGAAGAAATTTCTTCCTGGAATACAGTCATGAACAGCAGTGATTCCATCCTTTTGAAGGCAAAGGGGATGCCGACCAACACTTTCAAGAAGCGATCAGCTGGAGCAAGCTCAGAATTGTCTCCGGTGAACAGCCGAAGCTTGAGCTCTTCCTCTTCTGTTGGTGCCATTTTCAAAAGAGTCTGAACAAATTCCGATGGCAACTCGTTGCCTGGGTAACACAAACAAGAAAGTCCAGTTAATTTCACACGCACAGAGAGAACAACAGAAAGGTAAACAAAAAGTTACCCTCTTTGAGAGCATCACACACTTCTTCTGTGGTCAAATTCAAGGCTTTAAGAAGAATTGCCAAGTTCTGTGCCTTCCTAGCGTCAATAATCTGAACAAAATGTGGGGTTGAATCAAATGGAGTTACATCTTTCTTCTTGCACTCATTTTGTTTTTTATCTACTGTCTTATATCCAAACAGTGATTCCATCTTTTCCTCATTAACCCTGCATTGAATTGCAGTGTAAATTCAGACACCTTCCATTGCCAACACAGACAATCAAAATGAAATCTCTCCAACACTGAAGCCTTACTCGAACGAGCCACACTTGAGCTCATGCCAAACCATCGTCGGATTAGGAGTGGCATTAACCTTGTCCCAGAAAAATGGCTTCAGTTTAGCTTTACCAGACTCGCCTGATTCACTTTCTGCCTCGGAAGAAAGTCTTTAATTTTTTGTGCCTGAGGCTTTGGTGGAATTGGAGCCTTACCGCCTTTTGGTGGAGCTGGAGGCGGACCACCTTTTGGCGTGGAGGAGGTCCCTGAGCAGAAAGCCTGGCCGGAGGCGGAGGAAGTGGAGGTGTACATTTTGCTGCAGCTAATTCTGGAGTTTTAGTTTCAGTTGCAGAAGAAGTAGAAGTATGGCTATCAATCATATCAGGTGTCACCAAGGGACTGTCAAGAGTGGATGAAGTCTTCAATTCCTTCACATCCCCCGGAGGATTTTCGTTGCTCTGAGGCATCATCTGTTTAGCTCCTGAGAAAATTATACCGATGTTGTCAATAAAATCATGTCTGCAACAACATAAACTCAATCATTGTAATCAAGTACCTGCAGAAATGTGATCAGTTGAACTTAAGTTAAGAACGTGTTTGTCTATGCCAATTGTGCCATTTGTGCCATTTGTGCCAATTGTGCTATTTGTGCCAATGTGCCATTTGTGCCATTTGTGCCAATTGTGCCATTTGTGCCATTTGTGCATATTGTGCCATTGTGCCATTTGTGCCATCTGTGACATCTGTGCCATCTGTGCCATCTGTGCCATTTGTGCCATCTGTGCCATTTGTGCCATCTGTGCGCTCAAGTTCTTCCTCTTCTTTGTTTCTTTTTTTGACAAAACATACCAATATGAGAGCTACAAGGGTAATCCCTCCCACAGTCCCACCAGCAACAGCAGGAACTATAATCTTTTTATTCTCATGGTCATCCTTGGAAGGAACATGATCATAATCTTGTGGTTTTGGCATTTCAGGAGGGCTTTTTGGCATGGAGAATTGATTGGTGGTCTTATTGGAGGCGGGTGAACAACGGGTAAAGGCAAACCAGACTTAAAGAGAGGATTTTCATTGGGAGACAGTGAAGGAGATTCAAGACTCAACAAGGGTGAGCTAGCAGGAGCACTAGGAGGACGACTTTTTGGCATTGGAGGAGGGCCTGTGGCATTGAGGAGGGGAGGAAGTTTGACACTTGAAGAGGGATTTTTGGCATTGGATGATGACTTCTGGCATTGGAGGATGATGACTTCTTGGCATTGGAGGAGGAGGAGGAGGAGGACTT
>VALG01008210.1:20671-23171 GCA_009835305.1 Ipomoea purpurea | reverse complement strand
AATGAGATATTACCTCAGTGAATATGCATGAAGAGCGTTTAGAGTGGTTAGAGGCTAGCTGAAACACAATTTCAATATACTAAACTAAAGCTCTATCGGCTATGTAAGACAAAACTTGAAACACAGTTGCAAATCTTGCAAATTCAAGAATCTAATTCATTCTTGGTTTTTAGTAAGCTCACTTAACTATAAAAGTGTGATTTATCTCAGAATCCCAATTACATCATGTATTTCGCAATCTGAAGGCGACAAGAAGTTTGATAGATCAGTCCTCCTTCCCTCGTGCAACATCGATGAGATAGGTGTTCAGATGGTGGCCGAATATTTTGGTTGAGAATGACTCGGTGACATGCTGACGAGCATTCTGGCCCATCGTCTCTGCCAAGATTAGGATCTCGGATGAAATTAGCCATGGCTGAACAGAACTCTTCCGGGCTAGGATCACAGAGGAAGCCTGTCTCACCGTTCTTTACTGTCTCTACTGGACCCCCGCTGTTGCATGCTATTACGGGTTTATATGCTGCCATTGCTTCCAAAGGGACAATCCCGAAATGCTCATCCTACAGAGATATATAGATTAGTGATCAAAGGAAAGGTTGTGTAAAACCAGTCGGATTGAAGAGATCATTGCATTAGGACACACCTTAGGTGTATAAAGAACGCACAGGCATTCAGTGAGAAGCACATTTCTTTCAGCAGTAGAGCAAGATTGTAATGAACCTAACCCGGTCAGAAACACCTTCTCTTTCAGCCAAGCGTTTCAACTCTTCCAGGTATTCAACATTCTCTCTGAGGCTTTATCAAAGCCACCTGAAACAAAATGCAAAAAGCTTCATGAAAATAGAATGAGGTCATTTTGTAAATAAATTCATAGTTTCATACGCAAATATACAACTCTAGAGTAGCATGCTTCAAAATAAACAGCAACCACAAGTTACAACATTTTGTGTTGGACCATATTTTGTATACTGTAAAAAATGTACTTTTAGTATATTTAAAAATGTACATTGTATCTTCAGGGGATGTACATTATTTGTGTACTGAGTTACATTATTAATGTACACTCAGTACACAAATAATGTACATCTAATATTAAAAAAATTGTACTTTTTTGTTATGGTCCACACACGTACCACCAAAGAACTGCACTGTATAGGTAGAATAGAATGACGCAATTACCCCAGAAATTTACTTCAAATGATTCTTTAACATATCTTTCCATTTGTTATATAACTTGTGAAAATCTACTATGCAGAAGTCAGACATCTAGAAATGTACTTGTAAAACCTAAACACAAAAGCAGCTATAAATTCTGCCGTAACCCCCCATCCCAAAATACAAATTTGACAATAGTTGGCTGAAGAAATTGAAAATCTTTTAAGCACTTGAGATTGTACACACTATTCTGAAGTTCTAAGCTTCAAACTTCGAAATTGTTTGTACTTGCCATTAATTGCATGGAAAATAAAGATCAGAGCTTGCTCCTAATGCCCTCAACTCTCATATGAATATGACATATCTAGTAGTAAAAAGTGAAAATTTGAAACCAACAATTCATTATTGCAGAATAAAGCTACAGAATAAACGCAAATGTATGATGTAGTTATTTAACTGAAGAAGTTATACACAGGAAGAACAAAACCCAATACCTGCAATAGCAATGAAAGAATCAGCCATGTTTAGCATGTTATAATGTTCAATCATGGATTATGGAGCCTGGCAAATGCAGAGATGCCAATTCTATATTCTTTTTCTTTCGAAGCGGTGAGATAGAAAATTTAACTTAAATATAGGGATAAACAAAGTTAACTAAATCTCTAAGACAGTTCTACTAATATTAATTTGGATCTATTTTTTTTTAAAATCCCTCTTTTTCCCTTTTTCTGGTGGTGGCAGTGATGGTTGTAGGGAGGGAGAGCACCTCATTTAAAAATTGTGAAATTGGAAGGAAAAAAAAGAAAGGAAACAACATGCATTCCAAATTAGTGTTGAAATCAAACCTACATACTAGAATTCCAAAGAAATAGGAAAAGCCTCTTACTAGTAAGTAGCATTAGGTTGGCTGGAACTGAATCAAGCATTTACTGTTGGTATAGCTTATCGGCTGGTCTAACTCCACGTGCATTTAGATGCTTAAATGTTCTTTGCAAAAGTGGATGCATAAAATTGGCTATAACTAGGATCAAATCAGCAATACCACATGTTCATCATCAATCAGAAAATGATGCAGTTGAAGAAAAAAATAGATAAATGTGAAGAAAGAAGAAGAAGAATAAACTAGAATGTAGATAAGAAATGGGAGTGAGAAAAGAATTAAACATAAAGAGCTACAATTATGCAACTAGAAAAGACCTGTCTGTCATTTCTTCTATAAAATCTATGAGGTTCCGATACATTCTCCTAAGATGTGTTGCTGAGCCATAAGAGATCTGGAAAAATTGGCAGTAAAAACAAACCTGCGTAAGGTGTAAGATACTAAATTACTAAATGGCTATAACTC
>VALG01008210.1:5337-20571 GCA_009835305.1 Ipomoea purpurea | reverse complement strand
CAAAATCTTGTCATTCTTTGAGGAGCCATCGCTATATAAAAACAATCCTTCAACTAAATATCATATATTCTAACAAACTTCTCTTCTATTTTTTTCCTTCTTTCTCTTTTTCTTTGAAAATGCGTGCTTTCAGTTCATAACTTCGAATTTTCAGTAACCAAAGCATTTGCACAACAGAACATGTAATACAAGATGGTTATCAGTGTGCATAACCCAACCAGAGTGTGATGTTGTCTGACTGAAATTATCTTGTTGGCTGAAAGCTAAGGCTATTGACTCATAGAGTTTCCTGCATCAGTAAACAGAAAGCTGCTAATCATCTCCATGTAAGAAAACAATATTTGATTACAATTATTTATATAGCTAAAATTAAAGATAGAAAGAAACAATATTTGATTACAATTATTTATATAGCTAAAATTAACACCAAACACTCTCAAACTTACAAGCAGATAACTGATGTTAGTATTTATGGTCTTAACAATCTGAAGCTCTCTCCCTATACTTCATTAGATTAACAGATTGCTGGTACTAAAAAGCCTAAACAGTTCTTTAATACAAGCTTTTACCAGTTTTTCTGTCTTTCACATATAGAACCACAACACGGACCAAGAAGTAGTGAGATACAATCATGCATTACGTAACTGAGAATTATATTATCTATAATGGGCACCCCACGCTTTATTTCTTCATTGAGCCCAAACATTCTCTTTATGAAATTCTCTCTGTGCATGCACCACAAAGACACAAAAGAATTACTAATATACTACAGGATGTGATGACAATGCAAAGAACTATGACAATCAATCTAGGATTGTAATTATTAAAAAAAAAAAAAAAAAAAAAAACAGAAGAATGAAAAACGCAGGCGGCTCTTTACCTTGTTGCACCTTCTTCATTCTTTGCAGACTCAAATGCCATTGTTCAATAGGAATGAATGTTAATTTTGCAAAACAACTTATTTCAATACCAAAGTCAGAAATTACCCTACAGAACTAATAGTCAATATACCTTAAGAGCGTCGAGATTAGATCCAATGGTTGATATCTCATCTTGAGTAGAAGCAATCCTCGCCTATAACCAATAAAATCGTAGCCCATAATACCTTGAAGACTTTGAGGGCGAAAAAACATATAGTCCGTAATGCTATTCTAAATTTCATTTTCCTAACAAACACAAAATTGCGGTGACAAATTAAATATCAAATGAGAACCGAAGCATGAGAAACCTTCAGGGTTTAGAGATTAGGGTTTAGAATTTAGAGTAATAGAACCTGCGGACAGAGACGTACAGCTGCGACCACGAAGACCTAGGTGTGGCGTGCGGTGCTATGGGCGACGACCTCAGGCGATGAAGACAGATTTGGTGGAGGAACGGTGGGAAAAGGCGGCTTTCGGCGACGGATTTGGTGTGGGAACAGCTTCTCTAAGCAGCGGGAAGAGGTGGGAGTAGAGTTGAGTGTCGCCCAAAGACTTTAGGTTTGAGCAAAATTTGTGAAATTTTTGATTTTCGACCGCCAAAAAACTTCTAAAATTTTGTAAGTATGAGCTGCGTGGAGACTTAAATATTTCAATTTCCGTCCAACATGCTTGTTGGACGGTATTTAATAATACTTACGTCTTGTACTTCTCTGGTCAATTTGGTTTTCCGTCCAACGTGTAATCGTTGGTTAAATTTTTCGTCCAACATTTATTGTCGGTCGGAACATCCGTCCAACGCGTGAGAGTTGGACGGAAATTCCGTTCAACTTTCCGTCTACACCTATTTGCGATGGAAAATTGTGATTCTTTTTAAATTACCGACCAATATTATTGTTGGACGAAATGTTGGCGGAAATAGCGAATTTCCAGCAGTGAATCATTGAAGAAGTCGGAGCGAGGTGAAGAGTCTGGTCGCCGGCGACCGCGTGGCGTTGGAGCCCGGCGTTAGCTGTTGGCGTGCAGCTATTGCAAGGAAGGCAGTTACAATCTGTGCGACGAGATGAAGTTCTTCCCACGCCGCCGATCCACGGCTCTCTCGCTAACCAGATCGTGCACCGGCGGATCTGTGCTTCAAGCTCCGGAGAACGTGAGCTTGGAGGAAGGCGCGATGTGCGAGCCGTTGAGCGTGGCGGTGTACGCTTGTCGCCGGGCGAACATTGGGCCGGAGACCAACGTGCTGGTGCTCGGAGCCGGCCCTATTGGCCTCGTCTCCATGCTCTCCGCTCGCGCCTTTGGTGCTCCGAGAGTTGCTGTTGTGGACGTCGATGATCAGCGTTTGGCCGTTCGCTAAGAAATTGGGAGCGGATGTGATTATCAAGGTTTCACACAAGATGGAAGATGTGGAATCTGAGGTGGAAAACATCAAGGCCGCCATGGGGAATCGATGTCAGTTTGGATTGTGCCGGTTTTAATAAGACAATGTCCACCGCCCTTCGCGCAACCCGCTCCGGCAGCAAGGTTTGCCTCGTCGGCATGGGCCATTGTGAAATGACAGTCCCCCTCACTCCTGCAGCAGCAAGGTAATTTTAATTAATTATTTGACTTTATAATTGTATTAGTAGAATCTCGAGATATCTTTATTGTCTTTCTTTAAAGAATAAAGATATGGTTGTGTTGTTGTGTAGGGAGGTGGATATAGTTGGGATATTCAGGTACAAGAATACATGGCCACAGTGCATAGAGTTTTGAGGAGTGGGAAGATTGATGTGAAGCCACTGATCACACACAGGTTTGGATTCACACAGAAAGAGTTGAAGAGGCATTTGAAACCAGTGCTCGTGGTGGCAATGCCATCAAAGTCATGTTCAATCTTTAGAGTTTAGATTGATTATATCAATATGGTTAGTTAATTTTTGTCAATTTTTGGCTAAACATAGGACAACAATCACACTATTTTAGATGGGCCAGCTCTCTGATGTCTTACGCACACTTGTCTTTGTTCTCATTCCAATTTTTTGTCATTTCATGTCCATTCCGTAGGCTTAAGTATGGATTTCATTCAACTACCCAATTTGTTAAATTTCCTAAGACTTATTTTCCCTTCAAGTCTCAACTTTGAACATTTTAGTAGACCGCAGACCGTTTCTTCCAACTTCAAAAACGGTAGTAGCAAGCTCGTATAATATAATAAATGTTGATATAGTAGTTGTAAGTAATTTAAGGTAAGTCTCCATCAATTTATATTTGATAAAAAGTTTAATTATATAGTGAAATAAATTATTCCGAAAGACTAAATTGACTAATGTGAAATAATTGAGAGATCAATTTTATCAAAATTAAGAAGTAAGAATCACATTACATTTTGGCACTAATTATGAGATCAAAAGCGCGATTTCCCTTTAATTATTTATTGTATTATATTGGTAGACATAAATACAGAGAACAGTATTTTTGTAGTTTTCTAGTTTAATTTTGTACCGTATCCGTCACCGACCCGACCGAAAAAAGTTGATTCTCTCGTTTTCATCTTCGCCCAGAAATCTTGGTTCAGAAAGCCAAAGCCATCTGCAAAAAAGCTCGGCTTTTGCGATCCTCAGTTCCTCTTTTTTCTCCATTAAAATTCGTCGACATTTAGCCCATAACTGTATCTCTTCATCAAATAACTATTCGTGAACCAGGTATCTCCGCAATTGTTATGACGGCGTTTTGTATTTCGTTATAAAATTCGGTGTGTTTTCAGATATAAAATTATGTGTTCTTTATAAAATTCGGTGTGTTTTTAGATATAAAATTATGTGTTCTCTCTATTATATAATTATGTAGATTCAAAACATGAAAATTTTCAGTTATAAAAATTCTGTATTTAAGATGTCTTTTCAAGTATAAAATTTTGTGTTTTTTATTATATAATTATGTACATTTTAAAACCTAATTTTTTTTTTTTAAAGAATTAACGCACGCAAAAAAAATTACAAAACGAGGTCGATTTAAATCAGATCGCATAATGCATTATGCGTCCTGATGCACGATATAATTTGCCGTATCTCCGTCCATTAGTTTCCTCCGTTCGTGTACATGTTTAGTTATCCATTAGTTTCCTCCAATTTCGTATACATGTTTAGTTAAATTAGGATATAATGATAATAAAGATTTTAAAACTAAGACAATTGATTGTATTATAAATCTAAAATACCAATGAACAAAAAAATCAAAACTAAAATTTAAAACCAATAATTCAAATTTAAAAATTATATGTC
This sequence comes from Ipomoea purpurea, assembly GCA_009835305.1. Lineage (NCBI taxonomy): Eukaryota > Viridiplantae > Streptophyta > Magnoliopsida > Solanales > Convolvulaceae > Ipomoea > Ipomoea purpurea. The sequence goes on along the minus strand of VALG01008210.1, from coordinate 16,394 downwards.
ACTAATAAAATGAAATGATACAATTTAATTATGAAATTGAGTTTTTAATTAAAGAATAATAAAATTTAAAAAATTTATCAACCAAACACTATGAGCTCTCTCCACCCTCTCGACTCTCCAATTCTCGAAAGCTCTTTCTTTTAATGTGTTCCTTACCATGCATGCCCCTCTCATTCAAGTTAATGATGATAATATATTAATATATACCACATATCCACATGCAAATGAGTCGTTGTACGTAAATGTATAACAATTTATATACTTGTGAGATGATGAGATCAGATTAGATGAAAAATAAGTAACATAACTTTAATTTAATTAGTTAATTGTGCTTGGCCGCTAGCTAGTTTGCCCATACGTACATTGGGACGTATATATATTTATATCAAAAATCTATATATGTATGTTTTTGGTTGGTTGTTTAACGTTTTGGTTCATTTACATGGCTCCCCATCCTGACTACGTTGCCATCAATATCTCGCACGTATCCCACTCTTTGCCCCCATTTTTTGTCCTCCGGCGGGTTTACCGCCACCGCTCCATTCTCCACCGCTCTCTGATCATCATTTCATTTCAATTAATTATATATGGAGAAAAGAAAACCGAAAACTTACGCCGCCGGCCAGCCGGCCTTAATTACCTTGTAGGCTGCATCAACATCTGCATAATCCAAGCAAAGCTCAATCGGCTGTCTTTTGCCCCGTGATGATTGCGGGGTTTCCACCTCACCGGTTAGCTCATCCGTCTCTCGTTGGTGAATCGGCGTGAACGCTATCGTCGTCGGCCCACTCTCTAGCTCCGCCCATCTGCGCCGCCGCCGCCGCCGATGAGCATGATATATATATATTCAAGAATAATGAATCAAGAAGAAGAGATAGATTATGCATTATTTATACGTACTTGCGGTTGTCTTCCAAGCGGCGGACGGTGTAGCCGAACGCCTTGGCGTAAAAATCCGCGGATTTGGCGACGTCGTTACAGTAAACCACCGTATATGCGAACAACGGACCGCCCTCCAGGCCTGATGCCATACTTCTAATTAACTTTAACTTCTATAAAGATCAAGATGCAAGGCTTTTGTTAGCACTCCGTCGTTTATATATGCATATATGTGGAGGGGGATGCGCTTGCGGATGACACGTGGACAGACGCCCAGACTTCACGTGTACACCATGCAACAGTAGATCGAGAAATTGAACAAAAACTTGAGCTTAGCTCAATGATTTAGTATGCAGTATTTGGGGTAAGAGATTAATTTTCGAATTTTGACGGTGACAATGTGGGAATTATGTCCAAAGTGGGTAGATTCCGCACCGACATTTGGTCCTGCCTACTAACTCATTGAATCACCGTGATTTACATCCTCCTACATGCTCTGTCTGGTGGGAATGTGAGGCCCTTAGGGTTGAGGATTCAGCCTTTTGAGGTAAGAAATTGAACAAAAATTAAGTCATGTATTTTGACCAAAAAATTTCTCAATAATATAACAAAGTTTTTATAAAATGGTTATATAATACGTTGTCTTTAAGTAATTTAAGGCAAGTCTCCATTAAATTGATTGAGGTAACATGTCATGTTAACATTTAATAAATTTTTTATTTAAAATCTTAATAATTTTATTAATTATCTGTCATCAATTATTATAAATGATAATAAATCCAAATTTTGGTGGAGAAAGTTTAAATTCTTTAACACTATCGTGTAAAGAATCATGAGATTTTTTTTTTTTTTTTGTTTTTTTTTTTTTACATAAATACAGAGAACACAATACTTTAATTTTGTACCGTATCCGTCACCGACCCGACCGAAAAAGTTGATTTCTCTCGTTTTCATCTTCGCCCAGAATTATTGTTTCAGAAAGCCAAAGCCAAAGGCATCTGCAAAGAAGCTCGGCTTTTTGCGATCCTACAGTTGTACTCTTTTCTCCATTAAAATTCGTCGACATTTAGCCCATAACTGTATCTCTTCCTCAAATAGTGACTCCGAATTCGTGATCCAGGTAAGATCTCCGTCCATTAGTTTCCTCCGATTTCGTGCACATGCGCTTACTTTCAAAATCATGTAATGAAATATTGAGGTAAAAAGGAATAGGAAAGGAGATTAGCAGCGTTAAGAAACTAATTAAGCTTCGATTCTTGCCGTAACGTTGAAATTAGCATATTTTAGCTTCAGTTGGGAGCATATTGGATTTAAAAGTCAGAGCTTTGAGGTGTAAAATTAGAATTCTTGTGATAAACGACAGTATGCAGTGGCCATAGGATTTTATGGCGCCTTTTTTACAAGAAGTTCGATATTTTAATGCGTTCATCACAATTCACAACTAACTACTTCACAACTCACAAATCATGGCTCAGAGAGGAGTCTCTTAGCTCACCTCTTAGTGAGGTATTAGTTTGAGTTTAGCCGTTCAGGGCTTAACTTCAGTTGGTATCTTGGTTTGATTTTAGGTATTGGAGCTAATCTTGCACTCCAAAAAGCCTAACTTAATTAGGCCAAACGAGAGGCAAAATGCTCTTTTTCAATGAGTTTCTCAAATGAAACTTTCCTGAAAATCCTGATTTTTCATAGGCTCCGGTCCTGCCAAACAACCACTAGATGATCTTAACATGTGCTTGTGCTTGAACATGACGATGGGAATAAACATTAAATTTGAACATGTGAATAATTGATAGTGCTTTCTGGAATTTGTGCTTCAGTTATTAATTAACTGATATATCTTGCATAGTTTTTTGTTTAATGATGCTAGTGTTACTGTAAGAATTTATAACCAATGTTTGCTTATGAAGATACTAATCTCATTTATGCTTGATACAGGGCAGTTGTTATATGAGCCTCAACTACCAAACTTGAGCAATAATTTCTCCCAGGATTTGGACCAAACATTACCTTTATATACATATTCTGTGAGCGTCATGCTCGCATTAGATTTAAACTTTCACTTTCTTTGAAGTAACTTCTGTGTTAAATATCCTGCATGGAAGATTCAGTGTCTAATTCTTCCTCAAGGAGAAATTCTGGCACAAACGGTGCCATGATTAGTAGCAATCCATCAAAAAGGCATGCCATTGCTTCTGGTTCAAAATCTTTTGCACATCAACCTTTAAAGCGAATATCTTTGCTGGACGGTGGAAAAGTGGGAAGAGGAGCTGGTGGTCAGATAGCATTGTTCTTATTGAAAGTTGCTGCCTTGGAGAGTGTCAGGAGGATCTCAAAGTCAAAATGTCCACATGTGTGGTCTGGTCTCCAAGCTTTGCAAGTTGTCTGTTATCCCCCATTTAAATGGATCCAAAGGTGGAATCCTTTTGGAATATTGGTTAAAAGCATGCAGGTTGGTGCAAGCTCAAAGATTTGATAATAGTCTTTTCCCCTATGTTCAGAATAATGTATACTTTCTAAATGAATTGTTTAACAGAAATTTTAGTGTTGTTCCTTTCAATATCATGAAGTGCTACTGCTAGATTTCATTACACCATTGGTTACAATTATGGCTTGTTACTTCCTCATGTTTGATTATTTTTTTCAATTCGACATGCTCTAGCAAATGTTAGCTCTGTTGTTGTCTTCCTCTGGATATCTGATGGTTATACCATTCATTTTTGGGGTAGATGTTATCCCGGCCACTGCTGGTGCTATCTATTGCCACAGCATTGTCTGATAATCCGGAGTGCAGCGATTCCACTACAGAAAGTAATGAAGTTAATCAGGGGCATATTGATCCTCCTGATGTTTCAGAATTTGTGCCTGAGTTATCCTCTACACAGTCTACCACCACTTTGAGGTACCCAACTGATTTAGTACTGGTATGCCATTGCTGCAACCATTGATACTTAGTGAACGACAAACATATTCAAGTTCTCTCCTTGTCCAGAAATCCCACTTGTGGTTGGGGAGGTGGCATAGACCGTGTGACTTTAGGATAGGTCATCAGGACTGATCCCCAACCCCCTTAGATGTTTTTAAAAAACACACGCACACACACATCCTACTGTATAGTTGTATCCTTGATTAGTGTATAATGTTTACATTGAGATTGATGTATCACATCTAAAATATTTTTTTCCTCCTCCTTTGGTAGATTAACATCTGAATTCAACTTTACCTTTCTTGGTGCAGGGTTGAGGATGATCCTCAGCAAAGTGTGCTTCCTGGCAATTGGCTACCTCGGCTTTATAAAGAGCTGGAAAATCAGGGAATTACTTGACAGATAGGTTATTTTAGATCAAACCAAATGCTTTTGGAAATTCTTAAATTTAGTTGACACTTTCTTGGTATTGATTGTGTGAACAGGCTCTCCATTGAAATCCTTTCAGCACGGAACAATTATTAATAACTTTTCCACACATTTTAATCATGGCATATTGCAGAAATAATTGGCTTCTCTCTTGCAGTGGAACTTGACATAATAATGTTTGTGCAGAATTAATGAAGAAGAACTCCATAGATTTTATACTGCCGCAGATGGGGATTTTTTACGATTGCTTTCGTCAGTAAAGAAAACAACTCCATTGGAGAGAGACTTATAGAATTCTTTCTGGACAAGAGCTTGAGAAGTGGAACAAGTATGGTATTTTGGCATGGGTTTGACACGAAGCAGCCATCCTCTCCTCATAGTCCGCCTTGGTTTAGCTTGCAGTAGCTTGCCATTTTCTGACCGACCCTCGCTTTGGTCAAGCTGTTGGTATGTAGTTCTGTCTTCAGTCTTCAATTTTGGCTTTCTAGTAATCCTTCACTAGCTCCGTTTCTCTTAGCAGTCATTGGTTCACACAGTCTCCGTTCATTGCATCAACTGATCTCGAGCCTCAAATTTAGCCACTTGTGTGAACCAATGACTGCCAGATTATGTTAGCATTGTATAATGGAAAATAAATCATTCCTAAATGGCTTCGGTAACCAGTACTGCAGTAGTTGTTAGGTCAATGTTGTTTCAATTCCCTATATTCATTGCATCAATCACGCTATTTAATCAAATCGTTGCATCTGAAGTTATCTCAGGTATATCATGGACCATGCATCTAGCTGACAGGGAAAATCCTCAAATAACTGTCCTGGTGGACTGTGAAGGTTTGTCTTCCTTTGAGACTTCCTATGCAGATGATAAGAACCTGTTGTACTCTTCTGCAAAATCACTTTCCAAATGCCCTGGGCTGTTTATTTGTTATACCGCCTTCCGATCTATCTGCTCGAGTTGTTGCACAAACTTTTGTCCAGGTATAGTATGCTTTAAATTTCCATTTCTGGTTTCATTTAATGGTTTGCATACAGGTTTCGATGGAAAATGAAGTTCATACTGTCTCATTTTGCCCAAACCTTTAGGTTTTTAAACCTGTCACTCGGCAAAAATTGAGATTCTTAGGAGATACATACAAGAACGTTCTTTCTGAGTGCGTAGAGACACTCCCATCGTATCTTGGCGGGTCCTGCACGTGCTCGAGATGCTACATTCACAAGATGCGTGACGACTTATATATTCACGAGGACATGCCCGAGACTGGAGCAGATTCAAAGCATGACGACGATCTCCCATCAGCTCTTTCAGGTGAACAAGTATATGCACCATACGGTGCTAGAAGCCTTGACGTAATGTTACGAATGGCTATACTGGGCGTCCTTATACTCTGGGTGTTATTTGCTTTTATTGCTGGAATTTACGATCCAGAAAGCCGTCCATTTTACTTCCTTGAGGTAAGCTCATAGCATCATTGCTTCATTGTATCTCAGTTTCTCTTAAAGATTTCCAGGTGTGTATAAGACAGACATGTGGTTTTTAGAAGTAGAGTGGGATACAACCACTTCAGTTTCTCATACTTCCACAAACAAATTGTTATCATTTTGTCCAAAATTAGAACCTAAACGACCTGTTTGGTTTGTGGAATAGAATTGAGAAGAAATTGGATTGTTTGGTTGATGACAAATAAATTGTAAGAAAATAATTAGTATAACTTATCCGGCATGGTGCATACGGATGCACAGCATAACTATCCGTGATACATTTAGTCCCTATCGGAATGAATAAAGTTGCGTTTTGTTTGGTGTAGAAATATGTAAAATTAGAATATATGGTCTAGTTGAATACATGGTCCATTTGAATTTAATTATATACACAAGTAGATAATGCTAAATTGGTAATCTACTAAAGAAGTCAAATTATTCAGCTGATCGAAACTTCCTATTATCTTGGATGGTCTAGTTGAATACATGGTCCATTTGAATTTATAGCAAAATTAAATCCCTTATCTACATGCATACCGCAAAATTAACCTGATAATGCACTTAAATGTCCCGAGTTTAATTCTTAGAACGTAACACACACACACACACACACACACACACACATATATATATATATATATATATATATATATATATATTTTGAATCTATCATACAAAGTCTTTCTGGTGTAATTTGTCTCATTTATTACACAAAAACATATTTACCAAATGTACACATTTGAAGAATACTTATGAGTTCTTCTAATCATCCAACAAATTTAATTTGATAGTATCATATTGAAGCTTAATGTAACATGAATAAAAGTCCAATAACATACATTAATAGCCCACTAGATGAGAAAATGGAGTTTTCTCCCAAATTATTGTACTCCCTTTGTCTCGTTTTACCTGTTTTGTTTATTATTCATTGGTCAAACCAACACATTCTTCATTGCTTAATTTCTTTAGTTATTTTTAATTTTGATTTTTTTTTGTATTTAATAGTACTTTTAATATAATTTCTAAATATATAAATTTTATATACTATTATTAAACTTAATATTACGAAAAATTGATTAAAATAACTTCAATCAAGTCTCGTTAACTAAACCATACAAACAAAATGGGACGGAGGAGTACTTTTTACAGCCCGTTTGGTTCGTTGGAAAATATTTGAAGATAAATAAAATTGAAATTCCATGAAAAATAAATCCAGAAAAATTGATTCCAATGTTTGGTTGGTGGAAAAGAAATTACTGAAAATATACATTTCAGTATTTGGTAGGGTTTAGAAAGGTAAAGAATCTACATCTACAAATCTAATAAGAACCAATAATGTTAGGCGCTTAACTGGAACAAAAAAAAATGCTGGTGGTAGTTGTTTCTTAAAATGAATGGTTCATATTATTTTGATTTTAGTATTTTTTAATAATTTTCCTTATTTACCCTCCATTATATTATTCTCTCCGTTTAAATAACCCTAAATTCCGTTAGTATAAACTTTAGTAATAAAATATTTTTTAAATATTTATTATTCTTAACATACTCATTTGTAATAAAAAAATTATTAGTATCACTTTTAAAGAATATGGCATGACAAAGTGTGGTGTGAAGATGATAACTCACACAAGACATGTGACGAATAATTGACATGAAAAGTATTCTATTTGAAAAAATAAATTAAAACATTCATATTTTGGTGAAAAATACTAAATGAATTTACATTTTTTACTCCTTAACTTCTATTTCCTCTCACAAATTTAGACATTTTTTTTGAAACTCACATGAAAAATACTCAATCCTTATTTTGTCATATCATATAAATAAAAATGAGGGAGTAGAATTTAAAAATACACCGAACTTAAAATTTGAAAGTATCTTACTTAGTGAAGAAACACAAACAACATCCCCAACATGGGATTTTTGTAATTTTCAGTGTTTGCTTTACTAAGAGACATGAGAAAGATGATTTTTATATTCATATTAAGGTGATTTTTTTCTCAATTTTTAGAAAGTAATTAAAAATAATAATAATAATAAGACGCGCACTAGCACTATCCCGTGGGTGTAATTAAAGGTGGTCGTCAACTAGTGAGCACCCTCAAATATCAATTCCCCCCTTGTTCTTTCTTGATTGGTTGACAAAAAGCCCAACTTTGAGTTTTGGGCAATTTAAACAGTGTGCGATGTGATCTGTGAATAAATGTTATTTTTAATATACTAAATAATGAGCTTTCAATACACAAATAATGAACTTTCAAAAAAGTAATATTCAATGTATTAAAAATGAACCTTACTTAATTACAAAGTGGATAATGGTCATGGTATAATGATCAACTGGTCACAGAGGTGAAACTTTGGAAGTATGAACCAGGGATCGAGTCTCAGCCAGCCAGTGTGGGAGCAACCTCTCAAAGTGAGGGGGGTTCCTTGTGCCAGTGAGCAAAGGTCTAGCCTCATTTAATCCTTCCAAATTCCTGTCGAGGCGGGGTGTGGGCCTAGAAGACTTTTAGCTAGAGCCTGATTTTGAAACCGAAAATTTCCTAATTAAATTTGTTCCAAATGCGTCCAATTTTTCATTTTTTTCCAATATTTCTTATCCCAGGGCTGTTCATGCTTTTTTTTGGTTAGAAATGTGATCAAAGCGTCAAAGTGACTAATTATGTTATGTGGATGCACACGAGGATGTTATACTACATTTTCTCGAGATCCAGTCTGTTATGATTTTTGTTGTGTTTTTTAATGTTTTTCTTGTTTGTATGTTGTTTTTGGTGTAATTATGTTTTTGTTTCATATTTTGATTTATTATATATATATGTTTTTATTTATGGTGTTTTCTTCTCTTCATTGTTTGTGTATATATCTTTATTTTTATGCATATGTGTAGTCCACATATTGTGATGAATGTAAAGATATTCCATAATTTTTTTTTCATTGTTGTATGAACATGTAATATGTACAAATTACTAATGAACTGTGAATCATTCTGGATCTGGGTCCTAATCATATTGTATATTGATTATAAAGGTATAGAAGGTAATAGGAAATTTGTTTCACTTACATATATTCTGATTAATTATTTTAGATCTTAGTCTTCTAATTATATTCACACGGAAGCTATGGTGAAGGTTATATTTTATTGATTAAAACGTATCAAGACGATTTACCTCTCTAGCGTTTTTAATATTTTTTATGTATTGTATATATAATTATTATTTGCCTATGTCATAATATATACGATAATATACTAACTTATCTAGTTATATATATTTTTTTTTTATCTTTTTCTTTTTGAACAGAAAAGCGAGGGTCTGAAACCCAGGGTCTATCAACTGACCCACTCTAAGTATCTATATACTACCACGCAATACCCATAGGTCATCTTTGAACGGAGGTATCTTAGCATGTTTGTCCGTAGACATGAAAGCATTCATTCTCTTGCATCGTCGTAAAGCCAGATAGCAACTCAAGATCGGTCATTTAATTTTTGTTCCCTCGGAATATGCCTGAATATAACTTTTTTTTCCCAATGCCAGGATTTTTGGCTGCTTTGCAGAGATCCGGACCAGATCCTTCCTGCACCAAACAACTAATCTTATCCTTCCTATTTATCAGCATCGACTTGCTTTGGCACTTATACTGTCTCAGTCGACACGCACCTGAATCCCATTCTCACATGCTGCCAGTTGAATGCCGAAATAAACGCCCCATAGCTCCGGCTCTCTAGAGGGCTCACACCGTCCAAGTTTCTTGCATGAAAGCCACCCACTGGAACTTAGGTTTGTCATTCCTGATGGACTCCTCCCGCATTGTAGCCTGCCTTCTCACTTCTCTTACTACTCTGCATCCCATCAGTGTTGACATTCTCATCCATACCCTGTCGTAGGTGGCCACAGCACCATGGGTTGCATCCGTCGCTTCTACTTCCTTCAAAACTCCCTGGATTCGAAAACTCATTCTCAAAGGCTTTCTCACATGTCCCTGAATGTGCGTCTTTAGCCAGCAATCTCCTAATCTTGCATTTGTTATCACCCACCGTTGAGAAACTCAGCGTTTCCCTCCATCTCCATATTCCACCAGAGCGGTCGTCGCAAACTTGCGTCTGATTCTTCGCAGCTTTCCCTTCTTCGTCCCCTGTCAACGTTAGGTGTCTAACCATCATTAAAACAAAAGAGGGAAAGCAATCTACCTGATGGGGGTTTGTTTCAGTGTAAAAGGGCTATCCTTATGACGCCGGCTGTGGGCATACTTCTAACCTAACACTGTCTTCCAACGATTCTCCTTCTCCGCAAAAAGCTGCGCGCTTCATCACTTCGTGAAGCCACGCTTGTTGTCCTCTCCGCATGACACATTATTCTGCTAATGTTTTACGAGCCATCATGAACGTTCGAAACTGTTACTTGCAACTTTAAACTCCAAACTTTTCGCCAGGTCAATTCTCTCTTTGTGTTTCTCTTTCGGTTCGCCATATTTTAGGCCAGGAATTTATAGTAAAACATATTTGTTTCACTTTGTTTCAGCCCAACATATCACTTTTCACGTGTCGGTTGCAGTAACCACATTTTAGGCTGCTAGTTGGTTCCTTATTATCATGGGGAAAGAAAACATTTCCCTTACACGGTTCCCAATTCCAATGTTCCATTTTCTTCCCAAAGATCCGCCACTTTTCAGCTTCTTCCTATACCTTGATTTAAAGGGCCAATTGCCAACATCAGAGATATCGAACTCACATCTAACCAAACCAGTCAGTCCAGCAATAGGCTATCTTTACCCATCATTCCTATATACCAATCTTTTGTTCGACCCCATACTTCAGAATTTTCTGGGTAACACCCCAGATCTTTTAAAACATTTAAACACTGTACCATAATATAAAGGTGGACATGTCTCATACTAAATCCCAGAACGCAACGTAATGACGTATTGGGTGCTATGCCTCACACTGGGCTAGAGAAACCCAAGTGCACAGGCCAGTCATAGCCTAACTGTCCTCTGAAAAAGTAATATGCATAACTGGCACGCAGGCCAAAAAGGGGACTACGCTACTATCTAACGCTCCCAGCTCAGTAGCGCGCTCATGTGCTTACATAACTCATCCATACGAATCTTTGTTTTCCAATCTTGGTCCTTGTTAATCACGAGCTATATCGGGATTCATTATATGGACAGAAAAGACAGAATTAGTGAACCTCCCCTTGGCGATATACTTGCAATCACTTTTGGGATTTTGGCCGAGTTCAAAGATGCATGCTAGAACTTGCAAGATGCTCTGTATAACTGCTCTTCTGGGAAGGATAGACTATTATCTGGCTTTCTCAGCGCTGATCTGACAGAATGCAAGGCTCACA
>VALG01008206.1:0-19114 GCA_009835305.1 Ipomoea purpurea | reverse complement strand
AAAATCACCAAAGATTGTAGTTTCATCTAGTTTTTTGGAAGAAGAAATTGAAATGTGTGTTGAGATTTTGAGTAAAAACCTGGTCTTTTTTCTTATTATATTAGTTCTTTTGTTTGATGATTGGAAGGATTTTTTTGGTTGTGTTTTTGCATTTGAGCATTCTATTTGTTGGTTATGAGCTGAGCAGGAATGATAAGTTAGCCAGCCATCAGCCATGTTGATTATACATTGCGTTCTTCATCTTTGCATCTGTATTGACTTTTTGAGGACATTGAATCATAAATGATCAGTGATCACTAACCACTCATTTTGGATTTTGATCAGTTCTTGTGGATTTTGATCAGTTCTTGTATGATCTTTATTATTGCAATAGATTTTAGTTTCTAACATTTCATATATATGATTTATTCAGGTCAAGATGGTGGGAAACGAATGGTCTTAATTTTGAACGGGTGAGTAAGTGGGTTTCCTTTTACTAGTTCACATGCGCTCTTTTTCTGACTTCTCAGTTCATCTAAGCTCGTGCATAGAAGAGTAGGATCAGATATGAGAAATTAAATCACACTTACATTTTGAAGAAAACTAATGCAATCTTGCATAAAACCATTGATTTGGGAGGCATTAACATTAAAGTCAATAACCTTTTATGCTATTTTTGTATTCATTGGAAACGGCATGGGACGAAAAGGGAGCGCAAATGACAATCGTGAGGTTGATCATATGACGGGGCATGTGAGTCATGTTAGATGAAGTGAAACATCAGAAATGACGAAAAAAGCTTAGCTTCCTCCTGTACGAATGTATCGATGATACATAAATGTTTTATAAGATGTGCCCAAGAAAAACTAAATATAATTCTTTGGGTATTAGCTATCCACTCAAGAATAAAATTACATTTAATTAAGAGAATGACAGAGTGAAATAATTTTCATGTATGGGATATAGTCTCATGCATTGTGTCAGTCTATTCCTGAATAATCAAAGTATATATATTTTTTCTATTCTCAAAGTGATTCCCCGTAAACTTCTATTATATTAGAATTCCTGCGAATTGTCAGTTGACATATCAATGAAAGTCTGATAATCATCCTTTTCAACCCTTTTTGGTAATTATATGGTCGGGTGTGTGTGTACTATCGCCCTCGTGGGCTTTCTGGATTTTGGAAACAAATCTGGCAGAGATGCGTGTGTACTTGTTCATGTTGATACACAAATTCTGATTTTTGAGTTACAGAATCGTGCGTGTCGGACGTGACTGTGTGATGACCCGGTAGGTTGCAGATAAGTGGTGGAAGAAAGCAGGGGAGGAGTGTGAGTTTCTTTCCTTACACGTTTTGTAGCAGGAGAGAGTTGGATCGTTAATTATATAATTAAATTGAGAGCTCATTGTATTACAAGGAAAATAGATATTGGAGTTGTGGAGAGATCATGTGGATAGCAGGTTTGATGATTGCTCAAATGAGTGTCGGGTATAGTGACTTCACCATAAATTAATTAGAGGAGGAAGAGCAAAATTGTCGAATCGAGCTACTTTGGTGGATTGAAACAGGTTGGCTACCTAGGTCGTTTGTGTGGAATGTAAGGTAGGCAGTCGTTCAGCTCGGTTTGGATGGTATGCGATAACTGGGAGAGGGCCCTGGAAGACGTTCTACTGTGTCCCGTGTGCCGCTGGTGGCGGTGGACCAGCACTCAAGCGAAGAATGAAAGCTGATACGCAGGGGATAATCTCTGGGGTGTTAATGTTGGGTGGGATGGAATTCTAATGGCTCCAAGATTCGATAGATTTCTGTTTTGTGGTTGGGTGACGTATGACTTTCTGTGAGGCGCGGCGACGAAAAAACGCGGCACCCCCTCGACCGAGGGGCCGTTCTGAGTTAGAGCCCTCGATCTTTCAGTTTCCTATAGTTTTGTAACTGTATTGTAGTTTTTGTTGAGCAGATTTCGGCGTTGCCTATGCGGTGATTATGCCTGAGTCGTGATCCTTACTGGCGTCAAGGATTTTGGCATGGTGGAATTAGCATTGGTGGAAGGCAGCCTCGGAAGAGGTTCAGTCCCTTTGGACGTGTTCCTCGTTTGGCAGATTTTTGTTGTGGGGGGTGCATCTGCCACATTAAAAGTGAGATGTAACCACGGTAGTGTGAGTTAATCCCACGCCGGAAGTTAACAGCCCCGAGTAATATTTGGTGGGCAGTTAAAACAAAGGGGGCCGCCGGACCACGGCATGCAGTACACTAATTGAATGCTTGATCTTTCTGCAAAACAGCGCGGCGAATTGACGGTTGGTTGGGCATGTGATTCATCTTACTCGCGAATCCGCAACAAATTCCCCTCCTACTTGTGTTTCTCCGCTCGCGCCCTCCTTAGCTCACGCTACCGGTGGTGAGGGACAACCAGATGGCACCGCATCCGGCCCACCCGCAGCTGACTTCCGATGCTGCTCATCTCAACGGCACGCCAATTTGCTGAGCCGGTCAGGCATCCAGAGGACCACTAATACCAACCGAGCGCCTTCACACAATGCTTGTCGGAGGGATGGCTAAAAAAAAGTATGATAGTTAAGAAAGGTACCTAAACTAATTAGGTTTCCAACAACAAAAACAGAATGATGGAAGTGCGTTCGGTACTTTTGAGGATTTTACGCTTATTTACCAAAGTCATCAACTTATGCTCACCCTGCGAATATCAGGTGATACTGGTGAAATCTACTAGTCGCTTTTAGGTTGCTTGGTCCACCGGAGCCGGACACGACGCCGGACTACGGGTTAGAACGCTTCCAGGCTCCTACTAGTCACATTAGGAATGTCCCAACAAGCACCGACGGAAGCGTTCAACACATATTCATAGCCCTCTCCCGATATAAACTGACGAATAATCAAATATTGATGACTTTTAACGCCATTGGCCAAATCATAAACCTGTATCCACATTATCTGAATTTAAGATTGATGTTAGTTTAATTCGTAGTATCTGTAGCTGACTACTGCATATATCTCTCATATTTTATATATTAGGTTCTCCTGCCCTTAAAAAGATTGTAAAAGGAAAGAACTATCAATCCTCATCCTGTGTTCAGTATTCATTCAGTTCACAAGCTCATTTCAATGCAATGACTGCATTGATAATTTTTGCAATCCTGAAGTATAATAAGAAGATTTCGTATCAAGATGAAAATGAACGAGTCATCACCAGTATTTAGCATGATTTTTGTATTCCAAATAAATTATGAGGAAAAGAAGAGGAAACAAACCACCCAAAAAGGTGAAAATGATCATTCCTAGCTGGCAATTGAATTCTAACAAATCAACCAATTGATAGTACCCATCTTTTAAGGGTGGGTCCAATACTTTGGGGGGGGATTTTCAGGAATAGGATTACAGAGAACTATATCCCAGTGCAACCTTAGATTTTTGAGTAGAAGGCGTACCAAATTTTTGACGTTTCCATCCTCTTTCATTTCATTCGCTATCAGGGTAAATAAAGCTTTTATCTTTTTTAAGTTCTCAAGAATTCACAGACCGGTCCATATGATCACCTCGACGATTGTCTTGACGCTCCACCTTTCTTGCGGTCCCATGCGGTTTCAAATGAACTACACTACAATGTAGAGGCCATTAGTATAATAAACGTGTATACTGGTTATTTTATATTTTGTTGTTGAATTCCGTCCTAACATTTTATTCAATTATGTAGTTATTTATAGCAAGATATGTATTATTTTCTTCATATGCAAAATAGTAGTGTAGGATTTTTACGAGTTCTCTTAATCAATACAGCTGATCAATAGGCTACTTTCTGATGCACGAATGCGTTAGATTGAACTTGAGAAGGTTCAGAATAGACAGAGCGCGATGTGAAGATGAGTAAGAGGGAAACCAGTCTTACTTGCTACCCGTTCAAATTGAAGACACCATCGTTGCTCCCACCATCTTTGACGTTGAAGATAAGACTCAGTAATAGAATAATTGTTTAGGATAACTAATATGTTAACAATTACTATTAGGTGCGTTATATGGTATAATAAAGGAGTCAGTACAAATGATACAATCTCGATCCTAAAATCCAGCGAGATGAACTGACCGAAATCCAAAATTGAGGTTATGGATCAGCTGATCTTTGATGGATGTCGCAATTGTCCTGCAAAAAGGTCAAGTACAGATGCAAAGAGTGAAGAACGCAGATGTGATAATCAACGATGGCTGTGATGGCTAGGATAACATGAAAAATTTAGAGTACATTGATCATTCAACTGCTCAGCCATATAAAGCCAGACTAACAGATATTGAATGCTCAATGCAAAAGAACACAACCAAAAATAATCATCTTCCAAGTAAAAATCATCAAACAAAAGAAGCTGCAACTAGATTAATAGCAGAAAATGAACGACCAGTTTATTATCTCACAAATCTCATAAAACCAATTTCAATTTCTGCTCTTCCCAAGAGAAACTAGATGAACAGGCTACAATCTTTTGGTGATTTGAAAAAGGTATATGCTTAGAGGCAGAAAATATGATTTGCTAACTGTTCACATAACATTTGATCCAGGAAGGGAGCAATAGCGCATCATTATAATATCATTAACAATATGACTTGGGATGAGCACAGTGAAAATAAAACATTGCTGGTTAGCGTGTTACGGTGTCGTGTATGTCGAATCACATGTCGGATTTCCGGTGTTTGGCCGGCAATATGGCAATCAGCCAAGGAAACTGAGGACACTAGCATAAGGAAATCAACAACGAAGCTAAGCAAGATCATAGTCGAGATTGAGGCTGACGGTACTAAACCAAAGTACCAACAGCAAGCACGAATGATTAAACAAGATGTAAACACCAAATAAAGAATAGGACCAAGCATAGGGAGCATGTACATCTAGATTGCATAGCATTCTTAAAGGATTGGTGGGAAAATCACAACAGACGAAGGATATAGGGGGATGCACGTGGAAATCACTAGGGTCTAGTACGTTCACTCCAGCGGTTGAGAAATTAACGGCAAGGATTAGAACAAGGAATTGCCCACTGCCGTGGGTTATCAACTCCAGTTCTTCAAGAACACAAAGCACCAATAACCCCCAATTTCCCCTATTTTCATAGGAAGAGATTGGTTATGCAAGGAGTGGCTTGGAATCTTTACCCAACTCTCATTGAGGCCAAGAATCCTCCAAACATGTTTAATGAATGTTGTACACCAAGCATTAACAAAATACAAACACAAAACCTTCATAAACTCAAGAACCTTAGGTTAGGCAAAATGCCCCTTTAGGCAGATAATCACAAACTCAAGCATCAAGATATATAATAGAACTAACTCGAAGTCCTATAAACTAACTACTCATGATTCAAGTGTCAGTAACTATGGACACACCAAAAAATAGCTATGATATGTAAAGCTATATGAAGCTGGCCAAGGAATGTAAATGGTTAGAGGCTGATAATATAAGTGACAGAACCCCAGCGTAATCACTAAGAAAATGTGATGGTAGAATTCCTTAAGTAATCCAAGTGTTGAATCCTTGATATAATCATACAAGCTTGACAACCGGTGTTAAGGAAGCTTTATAACACAAATAATCTAATATCACTTTGAAAAATAATTATAGAAGAACAGAGGTTCTAAGATTAGTATAGGGGTTTCGGAATGGTTGGAAGGAGAAGACCGAGTAGAGAATGAGTGGAATAAATGCAGCTCATAAAATATAGAGAGACGGGAGCTCACGCGTCAGAATTGTTACAGATTGCAGAAATCTAGACTTTAAGCTGCCAACCACGACGCGTCGAGAATAATGTCTCGACGCGTCGAGTGTAAGTGCATTCTCATGACTAACGCTACTCCACATTGATAGGCTGATTTGGACACTATTACTCCAGAATTAGGCTTCACTATGTCTTACATGAAAATCGTGAGCCACTTCGAGTCTTCATTTACAATGGATTACAATAAATCGAGCATGGTCATTAGTACACAATTATTCTTAGACCATAGGTGATATGAATGAGATCCATTAAAATACGGATAAGTGTAGTAAAACGTAGCAGGTCGGTGATATTCACAAGGTACCGATGATCTTTGTCTTCTCTTTTGCTTGTTTGTCCAAAAGATTAATAGACATTGATATACAATCCAATCTACTTAGGCGTAGTTGGAAAGTTTTATCTTGCATCCTTAGCTTCTCCTCTCTCTTGGCTCCAAAATTGAAACCCTAAAAGTAAAATAAATTAAAATGACCACACTATGAACGACATTAATAGTTCTATATCGAAAATGCACTGCAGAAAATAGATTTTCACTTTTGTTTCCAAAGCTTTTGCAAACCGTTAAAATTCCTTCGTCACTATGGATATATACAATAATCTTAGTTAAAATATTGGAATGCAAAAGGAAGTATTTCCTAATTTATATTTTTATTATATGATGAGAGCAATTTTTATTTGAAATATATGATGATATGCACCTATCGCATGCTACTCGTTTTTTAGTATATATTATTATATATTTTATTAGATGTTTTTTTATTTCTATTCTTATTGTTTATCTCTTGACTGATACACAACTAGTATGTTTATTCATATTTTTTTATATAATATATCTTTATTCTATTATTTTATGGTATATGTGTATCCTTTCTATTAGTATTTTTATTGTTTTGCTTTATTTATATATAATTTATGTATCAAAAAAAAAAAAAATTGTCTGTTTATATATTATATATATATGTATACAACTGGTTCTGTGTTTTATTTATGTGAGTATGTATATACTGTTATTTTTACTATCTCTTATCTCTATATATATATTTTTAAATTCTATTAAATATATATATTTATATCTTTTGATTATTTGTCCTATTATATAATATTGCGATATAAAGATCTATTATATATTCTCTCTTTCTTTTATATACAAAGGATTATCTTGTCTTTTATAATGTTAGAATTTTGATCAAGTCGAATGAAAAGTAGTATGTGCGCGAAATGCAATGTATATAGGCGGTATTACTGTATCTGACCGTGCTTATTAGTTATTCATATATAATATTTCGTTATTTTGACGATCTGTCTTATCTATATATTATTTACCTGACAATTATCCTTTATCTTGAGTATATTTATTTTTCTTTTATATTATTAATGATTAATGTTGTGTGATTACTCAATTACAATTTATGTAAGGAAATAAACTGTTATATATATTTATGTATTTTGATATAATAATAATATATATAACACTATTTCTTTATTGTTTATAATGTTTTGTTTGTATCATTGTTGTTTTGGTTTTCTCTCTTTTTAGATATCAGCTATATATTATGTTATCTCTTTTTGTAGATGTTAGAATACTGTGTCAAATATTGGAGTGTTAAAGACGGAAGGCTATGTTCGTGAAGTATACACTAGACTGTTAATCTCATTTTCGTCTTCTTCTCTTCTTCGTGCATCGGTTACACTCAAGTAAATACATCGTATAGTCTGGTAATAGGAGTCATCCCAACCGCGATGATTAGTGCGTAAGCAGCTCGCAGGATACGATGAGATGGTGACTAAGTACACTTAATAAAAGGAGCCCATGCCGAGAGCAGGAAACAGGACATCGGTAATCGGTGGCCAAATCGCTAATCATTTGAGTTAGCGCCAAGAAGGCTAACGACATGAGGCGGTTAAGGAGCACTTGTTCCATAAGTACATACATGAATAGGCTCGAGAATTGTACGATCCATGAACTCAGTTTCATTGCGGCGAGTCTTGATCCCATCTACACAGGCGATTTTTCCCAGTGAGTATTTTGTCATCCCGTTAAGCCATAGAACATATGGCGCAAAGCACACAGTAGAGGAATGCGAGCAGCTGTGAAATATCGCGGCTACATCTGCAGTAATAATTACGGGTTCTGCTGTTTTTATAACCGTATAGGTTTATCATTTTTTCGTTAAGTAATAATCATTGAGAGTTTTGTCTAAAGGTTAAGACCTGGATCAACCTAAGAATTCACCAGGCAGTATGCGAAGCAACGATTTCCGCTATAAACCAAGATGATACTTCCAATTTTAATATTTAATAAAAAATAGTACAAACCGATAGGGGTTGATTATGGAGATCTATAAGGTTAGATCTATCTCTGGTTTGATGATGCGTGCTCAGTTCTATACCTGATCAAAATTAGATTAGGACAATAAGGTTAAATACCTATGTTTCTTTTTCTAATATTTGATATATGTGAAGGAATTGATATATTCTGGATCTTTGAGGTAATTTTGTGGTATTATCAGTGGTAGAAGAAGCAGAATAATTTTGGGTGCATTGAATTATAATTTGCAGAGGATGATAACGAGAGTATCAGCTCTCGTTATCAAGTTCTAGAAAAATATAGAGTGGAAAATGAAAAAGAAGTTAAAGAATTAGGCAGAGAACTATTTGTATCGGTGCGAAAGGTCGATCAACCACAAGGTTATGATGAGCTAAAAATTTCAAGTTGTAATCTGAAATTTTTGCTCACCCAACACATTAAAGAAGATATTAAAAAACTTTTATGTCAGTGATACTATCTAACCTATCTCAGTTGAGCCTAAATTGAGGGATGCAATATATATGGTCTGGGTTTGTCAGGTGCCATTACATTTGTGCTTTAACACTAGCCAAATGTTCTTGATTATTTAAAAATAACAATAGATCTATAAAACGCTATGACTAATGCTTTATATCACAAAAGGCTAAATGTCATAGTAAGGGAAATTGATAATTTATTGGTAATGGGAAGTAACATAGTCGACATAATAATCAAGTCTTTGGTTGCTAGTCGCTGTTATTTTTCTCTACCGAGATATAAATGAATGTTGTTAATATATTAAAAAGCAGACAACCGCTAATTGGTGCAATCTGATGATCAGGCACTAGAATTTAGAGAAAATTTCAAGTAAACAGATGTAACTCTGTCTTTTTTATTGCTAGTTATGATTTTTTGTGCACTATTTTTTTAAAAATTAAATGTCATTAGTTATCGAATACAAAACATATGCGTAGTATATTTGTTTACAGTATTTATATACCTAATGAAAAATTAAAGAAAATTCATTATTAATAAATATAATTAAGAGAAAAATTTTATTAGTTATATTGGTCTTTGATATTTGCTGCAAGCTGTAAAAATTCTTTACATTCAAATTTCATCATATTGATTGAGGTATTCAGCACAGCTGTGATTACCTTCTTTGGTGCACTATTTTTTTAAAATGTTAAATGATCAAGGTGTATCAAACGAAGAATAATGCATGGCGGTTATGATTTATACTGGGTGATAGATGTGATAAATGCAGACATGGACCACGAAATAGCATAGACTGTAAAATGTTATGATGAATGTAAAGATAAATTACTGAGTATATAGTGAGTAGGCCACCTATTACAGAATTAGAGAGAGTTTAGAAAGAGAAATGTGTGAGCACAATATATCATCTGCAAAACATTATAAAGAAAGTGAGAGTGGAGAAGATAGGAAGAGTGTCGCGCTCTTCATCAGTTTCGCTTATTGCTTACAGACGAGATAGTGAACGAGTTGGGAGTGGTCAATAAGGATGTTGGAAGATGGCGCACAAGAAGGATAATTATATATATATCTTATGTGAAGTAGTATTGGTAAGTAAAAAGATATTTGAAAGAAATGTAGGTGTTTAGGTGTGAGTGAATCAGATAGTATTATTAGTGATCCTGTGGGTCTAAGGACTCAAAAGACTGGAAGAGAGAGTACAAGATAGCGTGGGGAGTCGAGTGCTGAGCTCTAAATTATAACCAGTGCCAATAAGAGTAGATCATGGAATCGAGAGAAAGAAGATGCAGTGAGTGTACTTGGAGAGATGCGAAGAGAAATGATGAACCAAAATGGGATGTCGAGATGAGGTAAAGAGGGTGATGATGGTGTTAAGAGAATAATAAGGGTAAATTTTGCGCTTGGGGCAGTTGGACTGGCATGACCAAGTTGTGCTGAGCCAGTTCCGAAGCAAGGATACTAGACCGACGCATGTGAAGATGTCAATAGTTCGTGTAAAGAAAGGAAAGTAATCAATGACATATAACAATATAAGTAAATCTACTTGGAAAGGAGATGAATACTTTGAGATAGAGAGGAGAGTAGTTGTGTCGAGAAAAGAGGATAAAGACTAGAGTTTGTGAGACTATTAAAAGATGAAGGCTATGTGAGTGTAACTACTTGGAGTGAGTTTATTGACACATTAAAGCTGTATTTAAGTACACGACTCGATCATAGATGACTTTCGCAGAGCGAAGATGGGAACACATAATAGTCTACGTAATGTTTAGTGTGTTTCGCAAACATCATGGAATAGTTACCTTCTCTTGCTCAGCGATATTAGACTACTGTAAGTATAGTACTAGATGTACTTATAAAAATTGTAATGAGGAAGCCTAGTGTGTTGGTAAGTTTTCCTCGTCGCGCTCGTGTGCAATCGTGCTAGGTAGTTTGTTTAGATTGTCACCCATACCCAAAGAAATTAACCCACTCCTCTCTTATCTTGGATAAGGGTCGCATGATCATGCCATTATCATTCGGTATCGCTTAATTGCAATCCTGTTAATTCTAGAAGCAGTTGGTATTCTTCGCCTTGTACAGGGTGACACTCTCATGATCAAAAGACATTATTGCAGGCTGATGCGTGATAATGATGAGCTAGAATGAGTGCCCCGAGTAAGCTCTCTTTATTCCTCTCATCGTTTAAGATGGTGAGTGGTGTATAATTAAACAGGAGAAGGAAAAAAAAGTGAAACAATATACATTGAGCCTTGGGTGGGCATCATTATTTTCCTCAGCAATCAGGTCGGCGCCAATATGCAGTAAAAATATTAATATTTGATACCAATGAGTGGTAGTCCGTTAGCTTTCAGATTAATCAGGACTTATGCTCATATAGTCAAAGACCAATGCAGAACAATAGTCATGTATACACTTACGCTTAGCTGAAGGTGTTGCAAGAATAGTGCAAATCACACAAGGTCAAAAAATTTGATTATTAGAAAAATCATCAGATCAGCTAAATCTATGATTTGATACAAAGTCTGCACTGTTAGCATTGTTAGCAGTGCCAGATTATGTCGAGTATTATATATAATTTCACAGGACGAATGGTAGCAATGATCGAGCGGTTTGTAAACTTCTAATTGGACATATTGCAGTTGAAGAGCAATAAATGTCAAGGGATTGTTTGTAGAGTTCTTATCACCTCGTGAGCAATTAAACCTCAAGAGTAGATTACAGATCAACCCCATACGGCCCCTTTTTAATGTATAGCCCAATTCATAGTTCCATTCTTATAAGATAATGATTCTTATAAATAATAATTATTCAACTAGTACTAGAAGTATTCAATTTATGATAAATGTAATATTCCCTTCTCTTCATAAACAGATAAATTGATAATTGTATTAGAGGAAAATAACAACTAGTAGAGCATGTATTTGGATTAAGGAGCGCAATTAATATTTTAATATTCGGCGAGTTGTGCACCAAAAAGAGTGATCAAATGTCACACCAAAACCAAAATGCACAAGTGTATCAACACCCGAGCGCCTACTCAATTGCGACTATGTACCTTGCTTAGGACAACATTTCAGACAGGTTAAGGTTCTCTTTCTACTCCTATCTACGTATATATTTAATAGATCTTTATGCCCAGTACACACCACTGCACCGCGCCTTCTTCACTAAATTTATTATTATGCTCTTGCCCCTCTACGTCCATTATGTGCTATGCGTTTCCTCCATAAGCACCATAGAGGGAGGTTTGTAGTTATTGGTGTAGTATCCTTACTGAGGAAACCTATAACAGGATCTCATGAATCATAAAATTAAATGGATTAAGGGAGGTTGGAGTAACCTGATGTCTCATCTATGACAGAATATATTATCCAATATTCCGTATATTAATCCCACTTCCTCCAGAAAACATTTCCCAATAAAAAATAATTAACATCAAAAGAGAATAACTTCGTCCAGACTCATCCAGCATAATGTCCCATTAGAGAAGATAACCTCAGCGAGAGCATCTATTCTCCATATTGCATTTCCTCTACTTCTAAATATTTCTAAGTACTAACGGTAACTTTAATGTACTCTTTCTCACTGATACAAATTCGTGTGTGTCACATTCCTACAAAAGAAAATCTCCATTTTCATTAATCATGTAATGAGGAATGGTTAGGAGAATCACGCGAAATGCAGTAGTTTATGTGACGATTGTGTGTCGCATGTATAGACCTCAAATTATTTCCTTATAAAAATAGATTCATCAATAATCAGATATCTCAATGTTATCCATTTGAGTTCATTCCTAATCAGCACTAGACATAAAGTTGCAGCCATAGGTTGCTGTTTATTTACCACTCATGTATACAACGGGTTTGATAATGAGCGTCCCAATTGCTATACACCTGATAGGTCGTGTCGACTTCGTTCTGCTCCGCACATGCCTCTTATCTAAAAAAATATCCCAAATCAGGACTCTCATGATACATTCTCAATAAATTAATTATAGAAGAGAAATTACTATTTCATATTAAGTGCATCTTAATAAATTGCTTTACTTTTTTTAATGATTCGAATTTGTAGAACAAACTTCTTGATCAATATGGACAGTTCAAATCTTATGTGCATTCTATTGCTTAATGGCATCTAGATGTGTATTACTGATGATAAATGCATATTAGTCTTTTTTTGTTAACTCATATTATTATAATGTTGGGTGATGACAATCTCAACATATTGTGAGAATATTTACAATTAAATATATGCTACATATATTATTAACCTTCTATATTATTCTTCTATCATCCAGATACCAGTTCATATGGAAAGAAATGAAAATATAAATTTATTACTTTAATAAAGCCAATTCGACTATGTATCTCTTGACGGGAGCATTCTCAGGGATTGAAATGTAGAGCTTATCATCCTTGGAAATCCATACAACAACACTCATTCGATAAGATGAATTTCATCCTCAACCTCGCAATGTCTTTCCTGTCTTGACGATATAAAGTACGCGGTTGCGTTAAGCGTGACCCTCCATGGCAATCACGACATCTGTTTGGCCCAATAGCGGTAGCGGTTAGCGTTTAGCGGATGTGTATTAGCGACGTTGGCACATAGGATTTATTAGCGGTTGACCAGCAGATTGTATCAGCCGATTTGTAAAAGCAAATTCTCCTACTTGTAAAATATATTGTATATAGAATTCAGCCGGTTATTCCATTCTAAACAATGTCATCAGAAAGTGAATACCACAGAACAAGGAGCAGTATATAATACAAAGAAGCAAATTTTAAATTTCAATATTTTGACAATACATAAAACTCAACATAACCTTATATATGTTATGTACCAAATCCTAAATATATGAGGAATATACAACCTTAGGACTTATATGTGAGAAAAATATGAGATATGATACAAAAAACAAAAGCAAAATGTAATATTCTGTAGGGATTGAAATCACAGGTTATCTAATTAAAATTTTATGAATATATCATAACATAGGTTTTAGTCCCTTATATAGCACTTATCTAAATAGAGTGAACGATAAAACGCCACTTGAGTCGATTTTGCCACTCCCTCACCTCGAATGTTGCCGATTCCAGATGCGCCTTCCTTTCATTCTGGGCTGCGTATGGGCTTATTGGTTTGAGCAAGAACGAGTAGTATGTTCATATATCTGCCTGTTGTTGTTCTTTTTTTTTACTTCTCGTTTATCCTGTCTATTGAATAGAATACTAGATGTCTCCCATGTCTTCTATCATATCTGAATATGTTGTTTATGTATTATGTCTTTCCTCTGTATATTTGTTCCTCTGTGTCTTCTTTCTGTTTTCTTAATTGCTTATATGTTCTATATTTATATATAGACTATATAATAGTAGGGTAGTATATGGTTTTGTTGTGTATATTATTATTTCTTCTTTTTCTTCTTTAATTCTCTATTATATCTAATCTCTATTCTGTTCAGTATTTGTTTGTTCTTTTTATCTATTTATTTTGTGTTATTATCCCATGATGTTTATTATCATTTGTTGTTTGATGTGATTAATTTCATCTTTCTATATCCTTATTGTTTTTTATATCTCTTGCTTTTATTATTTTTATTGTTATACTTGTATTGATTGTATATCTATTATTATCATTATAATATCTCATGATATTATGTAGATAATATAATTATGATGAAGGGATAAAAAAGATATTTGAAGTGAAAATATAAAAGTTAATAGATTATTACATGCTAAGAAAAACCCGCTTACAAGAGAGTGACACCCATAGAGTGTCTATCGATATAATAGATAATCATATAATACTATAGTAGGGTATAAATGTATACTTTAGTCATATTATTTGAATCATCTAATGCATATAATATGAACTCATACTACTGTCTCCAAAAACGTGCGTATAATAGAATCAAGATCGTGGGTAATTGTTTAACAAAATTTAGTAATATAAATATATATAAAAATAATTATATAAATTTACTATTCTCTATAAGTGTGTTTTAAATCAGATTTTAATATTTGTATCCATGCCCTTAATCTCATTTTATCCATTAAAGAACGGATAAAGAGCATAAAGCATTACAAAATATTAATGGTTTATAGGCTGAGATTGTCAGGTTCTGATGCCTATAAGAACAAGCCATTCTATCAAGACGTGATGCTGCCGACGACAGGATACTCCTCAAGTAGACGCGAGCATTTGAAGTCCGCGGTTATACTTATTAACCCTACCATGTAAATCCCTAGCAACCACGTATCCGCTATTGTCTAAATTCGCCGCACTTACTACCTAGTTTTCATGCCTGTAAATTCTAGATTGCTTGTAGGTTTCTTTTAATGCTAAAGCGACCTAAACTTTATACTGTAACTGTGTGGAATAAAAGTATTTTAGTTTATGCTGTAATTTTATTGCTTTAATAATTTGGCACAAATCTTATCAAGTAATCTATTGATTGTGAGACTAAGGGAGGGTGGGAATAATTTATTAGCCGTACAATTAATAATTTTTCTGAATGATTTGTTAAAGTGACAATCCTCAATAGCTGGCAAATAATTAAATATATGGTAAATCCAAACCTAGGTTGCTACTACTTATCCTCAATCCTAAGAACTCTATGCTAGACCGCTCTCAGTTAAAGATCAAACTTATAATTTTGTAGTTTCAACCAGCTGACATTTATTATATTTTAAGTTTAATCTATTATTATAATTATTTGGCGTTATATTGAAATAACAGTACTAGCTGAACAGGTCATTATATCACCTATTAAAGGCGACCTAATATATATTAACCGTCCAATATGTGATCGCTCTAGTTTGTAATTTTGAGTGAGGTTCTAAGTCAAGGTTCATAGCTGTATGTCCCTAATTATTTGAGAGTTACTCATAACATATTTTCATTTTATATTTTGTTGGATACTTAGGAAGCCAACTCACCTCACGCCGCTAATTTTTTCTGTTATTTTTCTCTTGTTCCCTTTTTAAGGCATGTTTGCTTCCAGTAGAAAGTCTTTCCAATATTCATTCCATTTAGATTAGGATATTTGTTTCCTTATTATTGCAAGGAATTTGGTGTTGAAACAGATTTTGGAGCATATAAATTGAAAGTGTTGACTTCATGATTTTGAATAGAACATATGGAAGTCATAATGGACGCATTATGGAGTAAATGTATATGTTTCTTATGGGTCAGCATATTGTGAGACGCTAAATTGCCTATTTAAATAATAAAAGTGTAATCATGTGCAAGCAAAAACATTCCTAATATAAGAAGCCTTGCAAATGGAAAACTAAAGTTTAAATTCTAAATGGTACTCTAAATTGTCCATTTGGACATAATGCCAAAGCTAAAAGTGAAGAATTAGACAAGAATAAGATTCATAAAAAAAAATATAGGTAATTTATAGGACTTTCTGACCTGTCAGTTCGCACACTTCGTTTTTGGAGCCATATATCGGCCTAATGAGCAAGTATACAAATAATGCTAGTAGTATTTAAAATAAATCCATTTGAAAGTAAACCGAACTTTCGATATGGTAACGAACTGCATTCCATGATAAGATATAGTTGAATTCTCTTTTTTACCTTAGTCTATTTTTAGTAGATGTGTTGAGAATCTATGTAAGTGGATCTATGTCGGGATAGAATAGTGTGGGTAGGCAGAAGAGCACTCAGACGCGAACGAAGAAATAATCATTCATCGATCTGTCGTTGGTTTTATAGCAAAAGAGTAATATAGTTTGCAAAATCATACTAAATTTTCGAAGCGCGTCGAGTTGTTCACCCCTCGTCTCCTCAATTTGAGCTCGAGTTTGTCTTCGTCTACCTTCTACACCGTGTACTACTCGCGAGTATTGAACCATGGTATCGGAGCATCCTACTTAACTCAAAACATTTCGTACTCTTTCTTATCAATATATTATTTGAGTCTCTCATTAAATTACGTGTTAAATTTGTGAGGTATATATTTTTCCATAAAATAAACTTCTACTAGTTGTAACTATCATAGCGCATTACTAAAAACACTAGAGATACAGTTAATGGACCTTAATTTCTATTTCCATTATCTGTTCATATGTGATAGATATTCCCACCTTAACCCTTGTTGAACTGCTTAAGAATGTATTGATATCTTATGTAGTTCTATGAATATTGGACTATTATGATTACTTGTCAGTACTTTTTATGCTCTGTATTTTATCATGAAAGTAGTTTAGTTTATAGATTGAGTTGAGTTTTATAATATTTGTAAATTATACACTTGTAAGCTTGATTTCGTGCTTGATACTTACAACTAAAAGAGTTACTCATTTCGCCCTTTAAACCTTAGGTCTCTTGAATTATGATGAGATTTTTTCGCTCTTGTTTAGTTGATATGACTTGGAATATTTGCCAATTCGTGAATCTGTCAAATATATAGAGGATCTACAGAGTGTTGGAGAGGTTATATCATTGGGCTACTCATAATGAAGAGTATGTAGTAGTAAAGACTGCCCAAAGAAGGACACTTGCCCTTGTATAAACGATAAGACATACTTACTATTGTCAAAAATTTGGGTAGATATTTGGCGATTTGTCATGATTGCGAATACATCAGCGTTTGCTTGGAAATAACTTAGGATTTTTTTTCATCCTATCTCTCTCAGAGTGAGGCTGTTGGATGTCGACTCGTTGTTCGTGAGATATCTCTCTTGATATAAATGCATGTGAACGTGATAATCTAAAAAATTCAATTTTTTAAGAGATTTAAAAAATGATTGAAAGGTATTAAAGACTTAGGATTCCTACGTGCATCCTTCTCTATTCTTTTAGGGTGTATTGTGATTTTCCCGAATCAGTAAGGTGGCACCTTAAGAAGTCGCTATGCATGCGTATATGTAGAGATACCAATACGGTCCTGTTAAGCTAGAGAAATTTTTTATACTCGCTCAATTTATTTGCGTCGATGCATATCACCATTATTAGTCTTGCGATAAGGATTATCTCATATGTTTTTGGAATGTTTATGCTTCTTGTTACTACTAAAAGCTGAATATCCTCGAATACGCTCAATCGGCTCATCTCGCTATGAGTTGCTTTAGCGGGATTACGGGGGGTTCTCTTATCAGAACTGCTGAATTGTCCTAGTCATCATGTGATCGTGAATTTGACACATTTAGTTTGCTCGGCGCTTTATACAATGAGACTCTTCCGTGAACGGCCTGAGGATCACAATATATCCACCCATGAACATTCTACCAGGTGCTCACCAAATTTTATTAGCAATACTAGTCTTGAAAGCCATGAATTGAAGGGTTGTGGAACAACTCTAATATATTTGTGGGCAATTGTTCAAGAGTCGAAAGTGTGTTTTGAAAGGAATTGAGCATGAGTAATATTTGTTAAGGTTTTTGATTAACTTACTATTTATCTCTGGGAATATATTCATAAGATTTGTTTTTGATTAATATTTCTATTTGTTAGAATTTGACAATTCGTCTTATGTCTCAACATTCTCCCTTTGTCAATTTCTAGCCAAAACCTTGAATCGTATTGGTCGATTTTCTCTAGAGGTTGACATGTGAACTGTGTCTCCCCTTGAATTGTGGATCTCCCCTTAATTTGTGGGGCCTTTCTTGATTATTGTACGGTTGGCTTCAGATAATATTTTGCTAGTAAATGTAGGAGCAAAAATATCTGTCTGTTCATTATTCTAGTCAGGTCTGCCTGTAACAGCATAACCACAAAAAAAATATAAATTTCCCATAAAGGAGAACTTGTATGCTGCATGTCTTGTTCTTGGTTTTAAAATAACAACAGAGACACAAATCAGAGTCTGTGCACAAAAAGAAATGTCCCTTGCTTGTCTGCCTTGTCATGTCTGCAAAAAAAATGTTCCTACTGTCTGCCTTTGTTTCTCCCCTTTTTTGCTAAAAATTATCCCCTATCTTCTTATGTTGAAACAGGAGTTTCAACACCCTTTTCTTGAGAATGCTCTTGTCTTTCTTCTTTGTTCTGATTTTTCTCTTGATCTTCTTCATTTTCTGCTTTTAGGATTGCCAACCATTCTGCTATTTCTGCTTTTTCCTCCTTGATGTCCATGTGTTTTCTTAGGAGTTGTTTTTCTGAGACTTCCAATTCTGTCAGTCTTCCCTCAAATAGTTGATTAGTGTCTTGGAATCAAGTGGTTGTTCTTTGGAGCAGAGGTCTTTAGATCATTTTGGTGGTTTCCCTTCCATAGTTTGACTGTAGTGTTGATGTTCTTGATATGGTTTTTGGTCTTGAGTTTTGAGGCCTTGTTTTGTCAGGATAGCAAAGATGAGGTTTGGAAAGATCAGGGAGGTGTTGGATTTGGTGTCTTCTGCTAGGTTGTGATTTGTGTATGAATGATGGCACCCATATGTTGATTTCCACCCCTTTCCCTATCTTGTACAGCAGCTCTGCCAAGGTCCACTTTACAGTGGATTCATGTAGTGATAGGTTATGCAAGGGCAATCTGGGAGCTGGCTGTTGTGGCTATTTGCTGGTAAGAAGCTGCTTGATTTTGTTTTTTTCAAAACTGAAACGGTCTGTTATTCTGTTTGGTAAGAT
>VALG01008204.1:0-12740 GCA_009835305.1 Ipomoea purpurea | reverse complement strand
CCCCCTGTTTCTAACTTTCTCTCGCCGAGCCCCTGGGAGATTGGCTGTAAACCATGCACTTTATTTAGATTTCTTGGAATCCTCGGCTCATACATGATCTATCCATTGGCTACTGATAGAACCTTTTCAAATGAGTAGCATTCATATGCGATCTATGAGCCTTCCGTCCATAGTCTCTAATTTGTAAGTTCGACCTGGACTACGGCGGCAATGCGATACGGCCTTCCCACTTGACCGCGAGCTTGCCTCCTCGTGGCTGGCTGGCTTGTCGATCTCGTAATACTAGATCGCCAACCTGGAAGGTTCTCGGGCGAGTTCGGCGATCGCGATATCTTCACCGCCTGCTGGTACTCAACCATTCGGGCACTTGCGGCTCCCTTCTTTCTTCTTGGAAGTTCTTCTCAAATCTGCAAGCTTTCTTCATTTGCCGCGTCCCGAATAGTATGGAACCCGGTAGGTGGCTCGACCACTCGACGGACCTTGGCTCAAAGCCATAAGCGAGCGAGGAACGACTCTCTCAGTCGCTCCGACGCTGGTGGTTGCGGAGGCCATAGACTCGGTCAAGCTGTCGCACCCAGTTCTTGGGAGTCTCGAGCTTCTTTTTTCCGTCGACCAAATGGTCCATTACATTTGACCTGCCCAATTTGCTTGGGGTAGCCAACGGACACCTTGTATGGCTTATGCGGTCGACGACAGGAAATCGGCAATTGCCTGAACAGTAACAACTGTCGACCGTATAGCTGGACAATGTGTTCGGCAGACGAAGCGACAGATTCAACCCTTTTCCACAGGAAAAGCGGGCGACACTGTAAGAAGGCGAAGATGGAGCCCATGTGGAAGACCGAGTCAGAGGAGATCTGGAGTGGGAGGCTCCTCCTCTCTTTGCGTGGCTATGTCGCGAGTTAGCCCTGAGAGCCCCCTGCAGTATGGCTTTGATGGGAAGCCTGCTGTGTACTGATGCTGCCGGGCCAAGTTGCTTTCCGTCCTTCATCTACTATCTTGAGGTCCTCCAGCGGTTGGCGCCCGCGGAGGAGGAGGAAGATAAGCCCTAAGCAGCACTCGCTGTCTGTGTAATGTTTGTGGCCGAGTTCTTTGGGCCTGCCTTGTACCCGCTTATGAAATTTAAAATCGCACCTTACTTTTTTGGTTCCCTGTTTTACGTACTTCTTTAGTCGACTCCTGTCGTCATGACCGACTCGCGGGCTCTGCCGACTCAATCCTTTTAGTATTGGGCTCGGCAAATCTTCTGGCCTACCCTATGATTGAGGTCCATCTGAGTGCCCCTCGCTTTGGTTGGACTTGCTTAGGTGCCCTCTGGACATTCCTACATGTCTGGGTGGCTCTCAAGCCTCTTCTTTGATGGGCTTTGCCGGCAGGCCGGGTTGCCGGTACTTCAACCTTCGACTAGGGTTAGACCCGCTTGCAGGCTAGCGCCTAGGTCTGAACTGTCGCCACGCCTTATCGAGGCATTAATTGCGGCAGGCACTTCAGTGTCCCGTCGCTTCCAATTCTTCCCTTTGGGGAGGTGGCCGCGGGGTTGGCACGCACTTTGGCTTCCTCCTCCTCAAAAACCAAAACCGTAGTGGCTCTCCTCATGCCCTCAGATTAATTAATGATATTCTACGAGAGCTGGCCTTCCCGCGTTACGAACCAAGGAGGGGGTGGAATCTTCATTATTATTAATATAATAATTGGAATTTCTATTTATTTTAAACTTTTTAATATATATATAGAGGATAGAGATAAAGATATTCTACGCCAAATTTTTTTTTAAATTGTGAATGATTTTAATATTTTATGCATTGGGATACTATTTATTTAATGGATATATTTAATGCACCTAACATATACCATGTATGGTGTATATTCATTTTGGCAATTGGTAATAGAACTGGGTCAGACATAGTCAAGTTGGTTAGATTGTTGATTTGCAATCATTAATTCACAAAGTTACAAGTTAACTTATTTAGTTTGAAACTTATCTTTTACTTTGACCCATTTGGTTTTGCCTACTGTGGGAATAAGGAGAGGGTTTATGCAATGTACATCATTTTAGACAGGCCAGTTGATCAATATATACATGAGTTGATCAATTTAATTTTAACCCATTAAATTTTTTAGTAATCGCATTCAAAAATATCTGATAATTGAAAAATAATTAAAGTTGAATAGAGAAAAATAGAAAATGTAGTAAATTTCTAAATATCTGAGAGATTGCTTTCCAATTTTTGCATGAATGTCGGTGTATAATGAACTAGTATACTAAGATCTTTGCATTGTTATCCCAATCTTTCACACTTCAGTTGGCTATGGCGGTTGAAATCCATGGGTTTAGCTGGTGTTGTCTGTTTTTGCTTTGCTTTATGCTCAAACCATTAATGGTTTCACGGTTGAACTCATCCACCTAACTCTCTTTCAAACCCTAATCGCAACCTTTCAACAGTCAGTTTCATTGGATCCGGCGGGCGTATAACCACACTCCGATCACGCGCACCTCTATCCAAAGTCGCCTCGGCGGCGGCGGTTTCGTCAAATTCAAGACCGATATAGAGTCGGAGGATGGGGAGGATACGTGATGAAGTATCCATAGGTACGCCGCCATTTTGAAATCTACGGCATCGCGATACCGGCAGTGACGTCACCTGGACTCAGTGCGAACCATGCATTAATTGCTTCCGCAAAGCTTGCCGGTGTTTGATCCGAAGCACAGCAAATCGTACAGAGGGCCTCGTGCGACTCAGATGCCTGTGCTCTCATCGAGTCCAACGGCGGCCCCGGCGCCGGCGAATGTTCCGGCGAAAACGTTTGCCGTACCAGATAACCTACGGCGACAATACCCAAAGCATCGGCGACGTGGCGACCGATACTCTCACCATCGGCGGTGCCTCGTTTAAGAACGGGTGTTCGGGTGCGGCCACAAAAATAGAGCGACTTCCTACGGCAACGCCACCGGCAACGCTACCGGCGTTGTCGGTCTCGGATACTCCAACGGCTCGATCGTCAAACAATTGGATAAAGATTTCGGCGGAAAATTCGCGTACTGTCTGTCTTCCCAGCCTGATTCCAAAAGCCATATAAGTTTCGGCGAAGACGCCATTTGTTAATGGTACCGGTGCCGTTTCAACTCCTTCGACGCAGGCCCTTACAATTCTACACTTTACTATCTCTCCTTAGAAAGCATCAGCGTCGGCAACCAAAGCTTCCCATTTAAGAAATCTGTCTCTTCTAACGTTGGTGGTCGGCGCGCCGGCATTAAGAAGACCTCGGCCAACGGCAACATTGCCTTGATTCAGGAACCAGATTAACAATCATCCCACCCAAAGAATCTTGATAATTTGAAATCGGAGTTGACGAACCAGATCCGGCGACTCCGATAGACGATCCTCAAGGCCAATTCAGTCTATGCTACTCGACAAGTGATAAAATTGAGGTGCCAAAAATCGTTGCACATTTTTCTGGGGCTGATGTAGAGTTGTCACCTCGAGGTCATATATTAAAGTAGAAGAAGGTATATCTTGTTTCACTATAATTCCCGATATAGGTTTTGAAACCTTCATCTTTGGCAGTTTGGCCGCTGTAGATTATCTTATTGGATATGATTTAGAAGCTCAGACTGTCACCTTCAAGCCTACTGATTGCTCCAAATATTAATTAAGCTCTGATCTCGATCTAGCTCGGCTAGTCTACTTGATGGTAACAATTACATTTGCAATACCATCAAGTATAATTGGTAAAAAAAGTTTGTACGATTTCAAATAGTAATCTGTAGTATTAAAAGGTGTGAATTGGTGAATTTATGTTTAGTATAATTGGTCTTAAATAAGTAAGAAATACATTTCGAATATTAATAAATTTGCAATACTATACATAATATTCATTTGCAATCTGTGTTCCATCTGTTATTACTTATTACCATATACATAATATTCACGTTACTATAAACTGATTACCAATTAATAATTTACAGTATATATCATAATCATGCAATATTATCAATTAATATATTTTAATTAATTTTGATTAAACATTTGCTTACCAAATAAGATTTATTAATTATTTGACAAAAATTATAAAATATTTAATTAATTTAGTACAAAAGTTTGGGTTCGAATGGATCAATTTTTATTTTTTTTTGGTTTTCGATCAATTATCGTTACTCCGTATTAGTTTTAATTGATAAATTTGTGGTCAACAATAAATAAATAAAAATACCAAAAAATTTGTTAAAAATAAATAAATAAGCCTTCGTCCAAAGAAGAAAGCTTCTGTCTCCTGCCGGGACAACCATGTAAGGCAAAGAGACTTCGACTTGGCAATGAAAAGTATACAAGAGTTGTTTCCAGATGCATATTTGTACTAAATAATTTAATTTCTTAATTATTAATTCGAATTTAATTAGTTTAATATAATTTAGTTCAAACCCAATTAGTTTTATATGTGATGTATTTGAAATTTTAATTAATATATATTCAATATTAGTCTTGTTTTGATCGTCCCAATGAGATATTTAGAATGCTATAATTTATATTTAATAATATAAATTTTAAATATAATTATTTAACAAAAAAAATAAATATAATTGAGGAGAGAGAAAAATGTGTTCTTAATACCTTCTTCTCTTTCTTTTATGTCAGCTTTTCTACTTTTTTTTTTTTTGTTAAAGAAGGTAATCAGATTACCTTCATTTCCTAAACCCTAAGAAGAAGGTAATCAGATTAGTACTTTACATATTTTAGTGCACCTTTCTTTTTCTACCTATTTTGGCTCTTCCTTGTTAAATATGCACAGAAAAGTCAAAAACCCTAGGTAGTGCTAAATCTTTGTTATCCCAATCTTCACACTTCAGTTGGCGATGGCGTTGATATCCATGGGTTTAGCTGTGTTGTCTGTTTATGCTTTGCTTTATGCTCAAACCATTAATGGTTTCACGGTAGAACTCATCCACCCTAACTCTCTTTCAAACCCTAATCGCAACCCTTTCAACAGTCAGTTTCATTGGATCCGGCAGGCGTATAACCACACTCGATCACGCGCCGCCTCAATCCAAAGTCGCCTCGGCGGTTCAGCTAAATTCAAGGCCGATATAGAGTCGGAGGCTGGGGGAGGATACGTGATGAAGTACTCCATAGGTACGCCGCCGTTTGAAACCTACGGCATCGCCGATACCGGCAGTGACGTCACCTGGACTCAGTGCGAGCCCATGCATAGAGTGCTTCCCGCAAGACTTGCCGGTGTTTGATCCGAAGCACAGCAAATCGTACAAGACGGTCTCGTGCGACTCAGATGCCTGTGCTCTTGTCGGCTATAGCGCCGGCAATTGTTCCGACCGAAACGTCTGCCAGTACCAGATAACCTACGGCGACCATTCCCAAAGCGACGGCAACGTGGCGACCGATACTCTCACCCTCGGCGATGCCTCGTTTAAGAACGTGGTGTTCGGGTGCGGCCACCAAAATAGCGGTACTTTCTTCGGCAACACCTCCGGCATTATCGGTCTCGGAAACTCCGACATCTCGATCGTCAAACAATTGAATAAAGAGATCGGCGGAAAATTCGCTTACTGTCTCTCTTCTCATCATCCTGATTCCAAAAGCCATATAAGTTTCGGCAAAGACGCCATAGTTAAGGGTTCCGGTGCCGTTTCAACTCCCTTCTCCATAAGCCCTGCGCAATCTACATTTTACTATCTCTCCTTAGAAAGCATCAGCGTCGGCGACAAAAACTTCCCATTGAAGCAATCTATCTCTTCTAACGTTGGTGGTCGGCGCGCCGGCATTAAGAAGACCTCGGCCTATGGCAACATTATCATCGATTCAGGAACCACGCTGACAATCATCCCGTCCGATTTGTTCGATAGTTTGAAATCGGAGTTGACCAAACAGATCCCGGAAACTCCGATAGATGATCCTCAAGCTCATACGGTCTATGCTACTCGACAAGTGACAAAATTCAGGTCCCAAAAGTCGTTGCACATTTCACTGGCGCCGATGTTGCGTTGTCACCTCGAGGATTATTTATAGAAGTAGAAGAAGGTATCTCTTGTTTCACTATAATTTCAGATATAAAGTTGGGTATCTCCATCTTCGGCAACCTATCAGAGGTAGATTACCTTGTTGGATATGATTTAGAGGCACAAACTGTCACCTTCAAGCCTACTGATTGCTCCAAATATTAAGCTTTGATCTAGCTCGGCTAGTTTGATCTATTTAACATTATTTTAGTTTACATTTTAATACCTATAGTGTTTTGGACGGTAATCCTTAATTCTATAAGTTTATAACATCATTTTAATTGAGAGTAACGCTATATTATATTATTGTATTAATGATTTGATGTTGTAAAATTAACCCATAATGGAAAAAAAAAATTATCCTAATCAATGAATTTGCTATGTAAATTTTATTATTTATAGGCTTTTACATTTATTACATGTATAGCTTATAACATTATATAGATCAGATTATAATCTAATATGTAGTTCATGTAATATATTTTAATTATATATATTATATTAATTCATCATTTTGTAAAGTAATATTAATCATATTAATTAATATTTGTAAACATATATAATTGACTATATTTTAATTGTATAAATTGTGTGTGTATAATGTTTGTCTAAATGTTACGTAGTATATATGAACAGAAACATATACAAAATGAAACTGACCAATGTTGTTTGAAGAACTCGTTATAATATAGATGAGTTAACCTTGAAGTTAGAGGTTTAAATTTGTACTTTGATGAAAATTTTACATATTAAAATTAAAATTTAAAATTTTAAGAGGTGATGTGTTATATAAGTCAATTCGTGCGTTACATGGGTTAGTCCATGTAACTCACGGATTAAACGAACCAAGCAGAGAATTGAATATATAACACTAATCCAACATGTCTTAAAATTAATTAAACATATATATATCGAGTCCTTCTCAATAGTTTGAATTGTCTCTTTTGATAACTCTATATACGATATATAAATTTTTGAATCAACAATAATGGCCTTATGATGTCGTTACAAATTACAAAACCTAGTATGGAATGAATTGACTAGTGAGAGTGAATTTAAAGTCTCAACTCTCAATAGAGGTGGTCTTTTTTGTTTTGTTTTTATTTTTTTAAAGTTAGGAGCTTAATTACATTATTTGATCAACTAGAGAGTTTATGTAACCGTTTTCAATGTTTTCTTTCATTATAAAAGCTCATTACAAAATGTAGAGTATGAATTGAATTGACTAGTATGACTAATTTTATTTCCTGTTTTCAAAAAATAAAAAATAAAAAAATCCTCTTCCAATTAATTAATTCTGAAAGTAATACTCAATTAATAAAATTGCCTATAAGGTTTGTTTTTTGCTTTAAAAAAATAAAATTAAATGGCCTATAACATCATAATTTTTTTTAATAAGGGAATGGGATACCCACATATACAATCTATTAAAACAAATGACACTGTAATCACCTTCACTAAGGCTTGGACCATCCACATCCCACATAGGGGAGTAACCAAGTACCAGTAGACCAAAGGTCCTTGGTCATAACATTATAATTTAGTGTTACAAATCTGAGGCTTTTTATTTTTTTAAAAAGTTTTAAAATTGGAATTAGGTAGGAAGGGAATTTAAATTCCCTCCAACCAAACGCCCTGTAAATATTTAAATGAAAAAAAAAACTAGCATTAAACTAAATAAAAAAAATTATGACAATACCATTTTTAGATGAAATAGCATTATTATAATTTACAATTGACCATGATTAAGAATGGGTCAGTACAGCTAGAAATCCACGTTTGTCAAAAATTAAGATGTAATCCGTAATAGCGTTATACATCTATTCCACGCCATTAATAGTATTCTTTTTAATACTCAGAGCAGTAAAGGAAAATTTGGGGAATATCTAATTGTGAATAATTTTAATATTTTATGCATTGATACTCATATTAAATATATATAGATCAATATTATTTCATGCACCTAACATATACCATGTATGGTGCAATCATCATATTTTGCAAATTGGGAATAGAATTATTGCGGCAGTTTGGCTAGACTGTTGACTTTGCAATTATACGGTTACAAGTTTACTTTTTTGATTTGAGTCAATTTTTACTTGTATTGATTTACCTCATTGTGCTCTTTTATTGTGCTCTTTTATTGAATATAGGGAAAAGAGAGAATTTATGCAGCGTACATCATTATTATCAGGTTAATCAATTCATACATGGGTTGATCAATTTAAACCCATTAATTTTTGTTTATTGACCATTTTAGTTATTTAACTCATTAACCATCCAGGTTAAAATTACTAGGTCAACGTACTTTCAATTTCATTAATTTACATCATTGTTACACGTACCCATGTCTACCCCCCTCAATATTATCGTTGCTCGGGATGTCAACATTTGTGCTTTAATACAAGAAAATAATTAAATTTCTAATAATTCCATATTTTATAATTGGAAAATACTTAAAGTTGAATAGAGGAATTAATAGAAAATGTTGTAAATTTCTAAATATCTGAGATTGCTTTCCAAATTCTTGCATGAATGTCCGTGTATAAAATGAACACAGTAGTACTAAGATCTTTAATTTGCTATCCCAATCTTCAGACTTCAGTTGGCGATGGCGTTGAAATCCATGGGTTTATCTGTGTTGTTTGTTTTTGCTTTGATTTATTCTCAAACCATTAATGGCTTCACGTTTGAACTCATCCACCCTAACTCTCTTTCAAACCCTAATCGCAACCTTCCAACAGTCAGTTCCATTGGATCCGGTTGGCGTACAACCACACTCGATCACGCGCCGCCTCTATCCACCGTCGCCTAGGCGGCGGCGGTTCAGCAAAATTCAAGACCGATATAAAGTCGGATGGGGGAGGATACATCATGAAGTACTCCATAGGTACGCCGCCGTTTGAAACCTACGGCATCGCCGATACCGGCAGTGACATCACCTGGAATCAGTGCAAACCATGCACTGATTGCTTCCCGCAAAGCTTGCCGGTGTTTGATCCGAAGCACAGGCAAATCGTACAAGACGGCCTCGTGTGACTCAGATGCCTGTGCTCTTGTCGGCTCTAGCGCCGGCGTATGTTCCTACGAAACGTTTGCCAGTACCAGATATCCTACGGCGACAATTCTCGAAGTGAAGGTGAACGTGGCGACTGATACTCTCACCATCGCGATTCCTCGTTTAAGAACGTGGTGTTCGGGTGCGGCCACGAAAATAGCGGTACTTTCTCCGGCAACGCCTCCGGCATTGTCGGTCTCGGAAACTCCGACATCTCGATCGTTAAACAATTGGATAAAGATGTCGGCGGAAAATTCGCTTACTGTCTGTCTTCTCAGCCTGATTCCAAAAGCCATATAAGTTTCGGCAAAGACGCCATTTGTTAAGGGTACCGGTCCGTTTCAACTCCCTTCTCCATAAGCCCTGCGCAATCTACATTTTACTATCTCTCCTTAGAAAGCATCAGCGTCGGCGAACAAAAGATTCCCATTGAAGCAATCTGTCTCTTCTAACGTTGGTGGCCGGCGCGCCGGCATTAAAAAACCTCGGTCAATGGCAACATTATCATTGATTCAGGACCACGCTGAACAATCATCCCGTCCGACACGTTCGATGGTTTGAAATCGGAGTTGACGAAACAGATCCCGAAAACTCCGATAGATGATCCTCAAGGCTATTCGGTCTTTGCTGACTCGACAAGTGACAAAGAATTGAGGTGCCCAAAAATTCGTTGCACATTTCTCCGGCGCTGATGTTGAGTTGTCACCCCGAGGATCATTTATAGAAGTAGAAAACGGTATCTCTTGTTTCACTATAATTCCAGATCAGGAGTTTGAAATCTCCATCTTCGCAACCTGTCCGAGGTAGATTACCTTGTTGGATATGTTTAGAGGCCCAGACTGTCACCTTCAAACCTACTGATTGCTCCAAATATTAATTAAGCTCTAATCTAGCTCGGCAGCCTTGGCTAGTTTGATCTATTTAGCATTGTTTCAGTTTACATTTTAATACCTATAGTGTTTTGAACGGTAATCCTTAATTCTACAAGTTTTATAACATGATATTAATTGAGAGTAAGCTATATTATTGTTATTGATTGATGTTGTAAAATTAACCAATTAATGAAAAAAATAATAATTAATTCTAGTCAATGAATTTTGCTCTGTAAATTTATGATCGGTAATCCTTAATTCTACAAGTTTTATTACTCATTATTAACTTGAGAGTAATGCTATTATTATTGTATTTGCATTGATGTTGTAAAAATTAACCAATAATGAAAAAATAATAATTAATTTCTAGTCAATGAATTTTGCTCTGTAAATTTTATGATCGGTAATCCTTAATTCTACAAGTTTTATAACATCATATTAATTGAGAGTAATGCTATATTATTGTATTGATTGATGTTGTAAAATTAACCAATAATGAAAAAATAATAATTAATTCTAGTCAATGAATTTTGCTCTGTAAATTTTATGATTTGTAGGCTTTTAAAATTTTACTACATATATAGTTTATAAGTTCATACATATCAGATTATATATAACAGACCTTTAATATAATCTAATATGCAGTTCATGTAATATATATTAATAATATTAATTAATTCATAATTAGATAAGTAATATCAATCACATTAACTAATATTTTTAAACATATATAATTGATTATTTTAAATATATAAATTGTTGTGTAATGTTTCAAAATGTTATATATGAACAAAAAATATACAAAATGAAACTGACCCGTATTGTTTGAAGAATTCGTTATAATATGGATGAGTTAACCTTGAGGTTAGAGGTTTTTACTTTAAGGAAAATTTTACATATTAAAATTTAAATTTTAAAAATTTAGGAGGTGGATGTTTATATAAGTCAATCCGTCATGGGTTAGTCCATTTAACTCATGAATTAAACGGATCAAGCAGAGAATGTATAACACTAACCCAACATGTCTTTAAAACTGATTAAACATATCGAGCTCTTTCTCAATAAGTTTGATTGCCTGTTTTGATAATTCTATATAGATATATAAATTTTTGAATCAACAAAATGGCTTTATGAATGTCGTTACAAATTACAAAACCTAGTATGGAATGAATTAACTAGTGAGACTGAATTTATTCCCCTTCTAAATAATCAATTCTGAAATAAATAACTCAATTAAATTGGTGAAACTTTTTATAAAAAGGTTCTATTTTTTTTAAAAAAGTCAAAAACTCAAAATATATTATGTATGAAAGAGCGAATACATGAGTATATCAACTCAGATGAGATCAGAGAGCAAACTGAGAGGCCCAGCTGCCCTAGGCAAAGCGTGGGTAATTAAATCGACTATATAATTGGTAGAATCCAAAATATTTAATACAAGAAATCATATATATATATATATATAATATATGAAGATAATGAGTTAATATTTAGATATAATTTGTAAAACTCCGTATCATGTTTTATAATTGGAAATTAGTTAAAGCTCAATAGGAAAATAATAGAAAATATTCTAAATTGACAAGTTTAAATATTCTAAATTGACAATTAGTTTAATTGCCGACATTGTTTCCAAATTCTTGCATGAATGTCCATATATAAATTGGACAGAGTTGTATGAACTGATATGGGTCGTCTAAATTCATGAATTTAATTGTGTTTTGACGTCTGTTTTTGCTTTGCTATCTGCTCAAACCATTAACGGCGTCACGCAAAGCAGAAAAGGCAAATTTCAAATTCTAATGTATCGAATGAATTGATTAGTGGGACTTGTTTTATTCCCTTCTCCAATTAATTAATTTTGAAAGTAATTAATACTCAACTAAATTAATTTTAATCAATGATTTTGTGGTTTAGTGGTACAAAATTGATCTTTTAAATGAGAGGTTACGAGATCAATTCTCCGTAGAGGTGATATTGACTTTTTGGTCTTATGTAAAAAAGACTCATACATCCTTAACCAAACGCCAAGGTTCGATACTTGACTTTGGTGAGTGAAAACGAAACTTTAGGTACACTTACAAAATTTTTGCTTTATATCTATGATAGTAATGCTACATTCCTCTTCTCGTTTTAACTTTTTATGAGACAATATTTGACTTACTGTGGTAAAATCCTAGGTATAATTTTAATATGGAATAAGGTTCAAATTGGCCACTGAACGTAACCTGAAAATGTAATTAGGCCACTGAAAAAAAAAAAAAAGATGCAATTTGACCACTGACACACAAAAACGTGCAATTGGGCCACTGAAC
Source organism: Ipomoea purpurea (assembly GCA_009835305.1). NCBI lineage: Eukaryota > Viridiplantae > Streptophyta > Magnoliopsida > Solanales > Convolvulaceae > Ipomoea > Ipomoea purpurea. The sequence goes on along the minus strand of VALG01008204.1, from coordinate 485 downwards.
ACTCTAAATGTATGCAATTTCACCGGATAGCAGGTTACCTGCTTACGTGGCAGTTGAGTTGACATTTTTAATAATTTTTAAATAATTTATAATAACTTTTAATAATAAATTAAAAAAAAATTAAAAATAAATAAATAAATTTTAAAAAATTAAATTTGTTTTAATAAATTTTTTTTTAAAAAATTATAAAAATTTATTTAAAATTATTAAAAATGCCAACTCAACTGCCACGTAAGCAGGTAACATGCTAAAATTGATGGGTAACCTTGCTATCAGGAATAATGCACACATTTAGAGTGTCAGTGGTCCATAATGCACTTTTTTTTTTATTCGTTGTATGTCTTCTATAATTGCATTTTTCTATTACGTATCGAGGTTGCTAATTCTTGAACCTATTCCTATTTAATATTAATCTATTGAATTAAATTATTATATTAAATTTAATGTGTGGTATTATTTTTGTGGAGGCATTTTTTATTTTTTTT
>VALG01008188.1:16978-39361 GCA_009835305.1 Ipomoea purpurea | reverse complement strand
TGAAAGGCATGATGAACCACAATCTTATAATGATGATGATGAAGGAGAAGGAGGAGGAGGAGGAGGGGTGTAACACCCAAAATTTTAAGACTTTTTAAACTTATAATAAAAGAGGAATCTTATTAAAAACCAAGATGTAAATACAAGCGTACGGGGTGCTATGCCACACCTGGGCTAGAGAACCCAAGTGCACAGGCTAACTAACTAATATCCTCGAAGAGTAATACATAAACGTGGCACGCAGGCCAAAAGGAAAGCTTTCTACTTCTACATTCCGAGTTCTAGCGCGCTCCAGTGACTAATCTTCTGTGCCTGAAAGCCAAATATATCTGTTCAGCGAGAGATGCTGGTAACCCACTCCAACGCGTTGAAATACAATACATATAGCAATATATATAGATATATAAAACCATTTTGAGCATGAAGATATATCCTACGAACTCTAGCTTTAAAACCGGGAAACTCGACAGATAAAGCCAGCACAAGCAATAGTTATAACAGTCAAGCAGTCACAATAGATAAGGCAATAAGGCAAGCATAACCAACAATCATAGCTCAACATAAACAGTCTCAACATAAATCTCGCAGTCACATCCATTAAGATATTCATAACCACAACTCTTCCACATCTCAACACATAGCACATTTTGTTGGCGCCACAGGACCAATCGCATGCCCATACATGAGGGTCAGCGCATATAGCTCTGACACGGCCCCGCAGCACCCTGCCCCGTATCCACACGGAGGGTCGATCGCTTTGGCCCAATGAACCGCAGCTCATAAGAATGTGTAATCTGACTGTAGCCAGGAAACCCATCTGACTACAGCCAGCCTCCGAACCCGCTGCTCGGGAGGTGTCATCTGATTGCAGCCAGGAATTCCCATCTGACTACAACCAGCTTCTGGGCCGCTGCCCAGGATACCGTCATCCGACTGCAGCCAGGAATTCCCATCTGACTGTAGCCGGCTTCTGAACCGCAGTTCAGGATAACCAATCCGATCGCTACCGAATTGGGCAACACACACATAACACATAGCAAGCACATGCAACCCACATTACACGTTGGGAGGGGAATACAACGTATAAATAAACCTATGCGTGATCCATCACCAACTAGGAATAGCCCTAGGGGTTCATACTTCTTCCACCTAGGTCAACGGGATACCAATTCAACTAGCATGCAATATAATCGACTCATAAACCTACGAACGGTACCCGAAATATCAAACTAGACATAGGCACGACAAACGGGGTCCGTTGGGACACCACGGGGATCGGGGAAACATCAAACGGGGAAGCCGGGGTCCCGAGGGGGGGGGGAATTCAGCGGGTAGCCGGTGGGTGGGGGGTCACCCGCCGGCTGCCCGCCGGAACAGTGTTCCGGGCAGCGGGTTGCCGGTGGCAGCTGCCCCGCCGGCTGCCCGCTGCCGGAACAGTAACTTTGGCCGTGGGTAGGTGGCGGGTCCCCTACCCCCCACTGACTCTTTCACAACTTTTTCGTCCCGGGAACCGATGTGGAACCCGAAACCATGCTTAGACACTTTACAACGCAATTAACGGCAACACGTAGACAATTAACGGATCAAATACGAGAACGAACGACACATAACCTATCATGCTTTTCTAAACATAATCAACCCCAACATGCGATTTCCCACCCGATAACCAAGAATAATATCATACGATACAACCTAGGGTTCTAATCACTTTTATGTTAACAAGAATACGATTCGTCTTCTAATTGCAAGATTCGGTAAGAACAACACATAATCATCAAGGATACCAATTAATCATCAAGAACATCATAATCATCAAGAACAACATATAATCATCAAATACCAATTAATCATCAAGAACATCATAATTATCAAGAAACTCCCAATATCAAGATTATCAAGATTCCCCATGGAATCATATCAACATCAATAATAATAATCATCATAATCGCCATTCACATAAATGGGGGAAACCCTAAGGGGAAATCATAACTATGAAAATAGGTTTTGTTGAGACATGGGTTACCTCTTAGCCTTAATTAATTCCTTGGCTATGAAGGATCTTTCTTTAAGCTTTCTTGATTTCTTGATTTCTCCTAGGGGAATTCTTGGAGCTCCTTGGGTGGTGGGAGATTATTGTGGTGGGATTCTAAATGCCTTTTAAGTTCCCTATTTATATGCTATGGGGTTTAATTCTCCTAGGATTAGGTATTGGGGCTTAAGGGGTGGGGGTCCACGGACCATGGTGGGCTTAATACTAATTAATCATTGTGATTTATTTCTATTCTCCCTGGTTAGATGTCTAATTAATTAATTGTTTTAGGACTCGTAACACGGGGTGTTACAAGGGGGGAGGGGGAGGAGGAGAAGAAGAAAGCGAAAATAATGAGGAGATTCAAGAATTTTTACAAGATGTATATCCTGAGGAGGAGGAGATTCAAGAATTATTACAAGATGTATATCCTGATTATTATAGCTTTGGTAAGAGCGAGTCTAATATTGGTACTTCAGAAGTCTTATGGAGCATGGGGAGGAACCAAATGAGGAAGCAAATGCATTTTACAGGCTATTAAAGGACTTTGAGCAACCGGCTTACCCGGTTGTGATACCTCTAAGTTATCGATCACTTGTCAAATTGTTATATATCAAGAGCATTGACCGATGGAGTAATGAATCATGACCAATGGAGTAATGAATCATTAATATGTTGCTACAAATGTTAAAAGACATACTCCCATCAGGTTCATCTTTTCTAGAAACATATTATGATGTCAAAAAAAATTATTAGAGATCTTGGTCTCTCTTATGAAAAAATAGATGCATGCATTAATTAATAATTGTATGTGTATTGGAAAGATGATGATGAGTTTGGTTCATGTAAAATTTGTGGTGCTTCAAGATGGAAAGAAGATATTCACAGTGGGGAAATTAAAATTAAAAGTAATGACAAAAAAGTGTCATTGAAGACAATGCGATACTTTCCTTTAAAGCCAAGGTTTCAGAGATTATTCATGTCTAGGAATATAGCTTCTTTTATGAGATGGCATCATGACTCAAGAGTGGACGATGGAGTGATGAGCATCCGACTGATTCTATGGCATGGAAACACTTTGATGAAATTCACAAAGATTTTTCTTCAGAGCTTCGTAATGTAAGACTTGGCCTTGCAAGTGATGGTTTCCAACCATTTAATCAATCTAAAACGTCATATAGCATTTGGCCAGTAATACTCATTCCATACAATTTGCCTCCATGGATGTGCATGAAGGATTCTAATTTTATTCTATTAATACTCATACCTGGTCCCGAGGTCCCAGTGATGCAATTGACATCTATCTTAAACCTTTAATAGAAGAGTTAAAGGAATTGTGGAAGTAGGTGTTGACACATTTGATTCCTCAAGTCATTAGAATTCAAATTGCGTGCATCATTATTGTGGACTATTAATGATTTCCCAGCTTACGGGAATCTATAATGGTTGGAGTACTAAAGGTAAAATGACATGTCCTTGCTGTAATAAGGACACATATTCTATACAGTTAGCCAACTGCATCAAGCAATGCTATATGGGTCATCGACGATATCTTCCTAGCAAGCACAAATGGAGGAATGATAAAAGTTTATTTGATGGAACAAAGGAGTTGAAGCCACCACCAAAGTCACTTTCGAGAAGTGATATACTTGCTCAAGTCAGTGATCTTGAAGGAATCACATTGACTAAAGATGGCAAAAAAAAAGTGAAAATATCACATGAGAAAATGGGTGATAATTGGAATAAGAAAAGTATATTTTTTGAACTTCCATATTGGAGCACCCTTTTATTGCGTCACAATTTAGATGTGATGCGCATTGAGAAGAATATATGTGATAATGTTCTTGGGGCAATTATGAATATAAAGGGGAAAAGCAAGGACAGTGTTCAAGCACGCCTAGATTTAGAGGCCATGAAAATTAGACCAGAGTTGCATCCAATTCATAAAGGGGATAAACTTGAGTTGCCTATAGCATCATACACTTATCTAAGAATGAGAAGCACTTGTTTTGCTTATTTTTAAAGCAACTAAGAGTTCCAGATGGATTTTCATAAAATATTTCTCAATGTGTAAAGAACATAAAATATCAGGGTTAAAGAGTCATGATTGTCATGTTCTACTACTATAATTTAATTCCTCTAGGAATACGTGGCCTCCTCCATAGCTCAGTTTGTGAGCCCCTTATTGAGTTGTCCTTATTCTTACTAGTCTATGGGCAAAGACATTAAGGGTTGATGAGCTAAGTCAAATTGAACAACAAATTGCTTTAACTTTGTGCAAGTTAGAACATGTATTTCTCCCTTCATTCTTTGATGTGATGGTGGAATTACCAATGCATTTAGCTAGTGAGGCCAAAATCGGTGGACCAGTCCAATATAGATGTATGTACCCCATTGAGCGAATGCTATATGAGTTAAGAGAAACTTATCCGTAATATGGCTCGTCCTGAAAGGCTCAATACCAGAAGGCTATATTACAAAGGAGTGCGTGACTCTTTGTTCAAGATACTTGAAAAACATTAAAACAAAATTCAAAGACTTGAGCGAAATAATGATGGTGGTTTCCATACAACTAATGTCGAAATATCCATATTTTCAAAATCAGGACGGGTATTAGGAGCTGGTATTGCTCGTAATCTTAGTGATGATGAGTGGCTACAAGCACATATTTATTTTAAAGAATTGGATGAAGTTTAACCTTTTTCTCAAGTAAGAAAACATCTCTATGTAAGTCATTTGTTGTCTTTAATATAGATAAATTAATAACTAACTAGTGCTTAAATGCAGTGAGTACTCTGAAATTTAGAATAACAATATACCTGAGTCATTTCTTACTTGCGTACTTTGCATTTTGAGGTTTGGTTTTTACAGTCACAAACAAGAAGAAATATTGCTAGGATGGAAGTGGGTGGTTTTTTTTAGCAATGAGGTAAAAATTGGAAAGTGATGTGTTTTTTTATTGTTTCATTAAAATGCGTGCTAAAAGTAAAGTGGACAAACAAATCGGGATTGAAAGAGTATATTCATAGTGAAGTATATTAATTATTTGTAGTTAGAATCTGGAAATGTAGGTTTAGATTGATTGAATGATGTATAAATTTATATTTATTACTAAAAATAGGCTAGTTTATTAAAATTGAAAGTTTAAAATGTTAATTTGAAAATATCAAAAATTTTAAGCCTAAAAACCCGAGGTTTTATGGATAGGGTTAAGAATTTTGAACTCAACCAAAAAAACGATATAAATCCAACGTTCCAATAGGGCTAGCCTGAAATCGAAAATGCTCGCCCTATTGACATCCCTACTTAAGGCTATTCTTTGTGTTTAGAAGTGATGTGGAACATTGGATCAAGATATATAGAGAATTTAAATGTAAACTCGTAATTTTTATTAAATTTGTTGATAAAATTTAATAAATTTATTACAAAATAAAATATTTTTATGAAAATATATAATGAAAAAAAATTAAAACCTTATTATAACTATTATATTATAGTGTAAATATATTAATTACTTTTTTACCAGGACTATGTGGTCTAATGGTATCCGGGTTGGACTTCCATTTGGAATGTTGTGAGTTCGAGCCTCAGTGGAGGCGTTATTGGCTCTTTGTGTTTCAGTAGGTTGAGAAAGTATATGAACAGATACTACAATGTAATAGAGCTAGTAGCATTCAAAAAAAAAAATATTAATTACTTTTAGTTAGGATTTAGAAATGGAAGCTTATATTGATTGAATGGTGTATAAGTTTATGTTAATTAGTGTAAATGCGTTAGTTCATTAAAATCGAAAGCTTAGAATATCAATTTGAAAATATTAACAGTTTTAGTTGAGCCTACCATATAAGCCCGAAAATCTGAGATTTCTAGTTAGGGTCAAGAAATTCAGTCGTTATATCGTGGACCATGGTCCACAAAGCTTTGTGGGCCATGGTTCAAAAACGGTGTCGTTTCTTTAAGTAAAGAAACGGCTGCCGTTACAGCTTAACAGAGCCCGTATTTTTGGTGTGTTAATTACAAAATGAAACTACATTGTATCTAAAATGAAACTGTCTCACATATTATTTTTATATTATCAAATGAAACTGTAATTGAATTGAAATGAAACTGTAGTTGTGCTGAAATGAAACTGTAGTGTATATAAAATGAAACTGAATAATAGTTTCACATATTTGAGTGTATATTGTCCAGTGAAACTGTAGTTATATCGAAATGGAGTTAATACCCGATTTGGTCCCTCGACTATTAGGATTTCACCACTTTGGTCATCGACTTCATAACTTGTTCAATTTCGTCCCCAACTATGCAAACGTTAACCAAAATGGTCTTTAATCTATTTTACCGTCAATGTTGAAGGGTAAAATAGAAAATTCAAATCAGGCTGTCATCTTCTTCCGAATGAAACACCATTGGCTACTGTACTCCAACCTCCACTTGATGATATCACCGCTCACCTTCGAAGTATTCTTGTATTACTAAAAACCTATGCCGAATTCACGTTTGGTTCCATCTTGGGCGTTCTAAAAGTGGCACTGGGGAGACTGCGATGGTCTTGTAGCTGTGGTAGATGAGCTCGTGCTTGAGCTTCATGGTCATGTCGGCGGTAGTGTGTCCCAAGCTTTGGTTCACAGTGTTATGGTCGGAGGAGTCAGAGATTGTAGATCTTGACGCCTTTCCTGCCCATTCCCGCTTACCTGAAACCCACTTGCATAGTGTCATTGGTGGGTTGCTAACCTAGTCCCCTGCGCACTGCTAGTAGTCATCGATGGGATTCCGGTCAAGCATGGGTCATTCTCCTTCGTCGACAACAAAACCATCATCATGTTTATGAAAATGCGAGCATAAAGGAAAATTAGATATATATGTTATAGAATCATCTGCCTCAATCCCATCCCCATTCTCCTGAGACTACAGCCGCTTAGGGCTTCTCCGGCGATCCGCCCTCATCTCCGCCACACCTTCCGCTTCTACAACAATCCCCGTCGTTTCATCCACTTTGCACCCCCCACCCCTTTCTCTGCCCTCAGGGCTTCTCTGGTGATCCACTCTCATCTCCGCCACACCTTCCGCTTCCACCACAATCCCCGTCGTTTCCTCAACCTCGGCCCCCTTTCTCCGTCATAGCCTTGTCATCTTCTTCTTAGTCTCTTTTTCACCCATGTTCATTTACAGGTCATCGTAGTGTGTCCAAATCAACTACACCTTACCTTATGCAAAATTGAGGCACGTAAAGGGACATCAGAGAAGACAAAGAAAGAGAAATTACACTTTTATCCTTGTTTTTAACGTCTAACAACAGTGGTTTGGTCAAGGACCATTTTGTATAACGTTTGCATAGTTAAGGACGAAATTGAGCAAGTTTGGAAGTCAAGAACCAAAGTGTGAAATCCTAATAGTCGAGTGACCAAATTGGGTATTAACTCTATCAAAATGATACTGTAGTTGTGTTGCAATGAAACTATAGTGTATATATAATGAAACTGAATAAAAATTCCACATATTTGAGTGTATAATGTTGAAGGAAACTGCAATTATATCGAAATGGAACTGTAGTTGTGTTGAAATGAACTACAATGATATACAAAATGAACTGAATAACAGTTTCACATATTTGAGTGTATATTGTCCAACGAAATTGTAGTTATAGCGAAATGATAATGTAGTTGTGTTGCAATAAAACTATAGTGTATATAAAATGAAATGAATAACAATTTCACAATATTTGAGTGTATAATGTGAATAAAACTGTAGTTATATCGAAATGAAACTGTAGTTGTGTTGAAATGAAACTGCAGTGTATATAAAATGAAATTGAATATATACAAACAGAGTTACTTTTTGTGGAACGGCGCAAAATTGATGTCGTTTTTTTCATTAAAAGAAACGACACCGTTTTGATGCCTGTACCACAACCGTTTTGATGCCTGTACCACAATGCAGTCCACAGTAAAATTTGACCAAGAAATTTAAACACGACTTGAAACTAAATCTTCCATTTTAACTTCCCGCCAAAACAGTCATGTACTATTAAGGTTGGCCTAATATTGTAAAATAGGTAATACAATTCTAATAGAAATATATTGTTTAATACTTTCCTATTCGTACTACACTTCTACATTAAAATTCTTATTCGTAATACAATACAACAATATTAAAATTCACATTCCTATTCAACAATATTAGTCCGTCATTACTCCAATTCGTATAAAAAACGCATATGGAAACCTCCCCATAATACAAGCGAATTTGTAAATTATAAATAACAATATTTAGTTTGTGTAATATTGTAAAAAATATATATTAGTATAAATTGAGTAATAATTATTGTGATAATTAAGCTAATAATTACCAGAATAATAGTATAATTATTACAATTACATGGGTCACTTGATTTTTTTTTTATAATTATTACAATTAATATTGATTATACATATATATATATATTATTATATAATATATATATATTATATATAATATATATAATATACTATATTTTATTGAAAGCAAATGAGAATAACCAAATTACTGCAAAAACGAGAGCAACAAAATCCGAAGGGATAGAGTCACAAACTCCAGTACATAGTCCAGCCTGAGAAACGGCTTTAGTCGCTAGAGAATGAGCAATTAAATTAAACTGTCTAGGCACAAGAATTAAAGAGCAGTTAGCTAAGGAGGCTAGAAATAGCCTTGAATCATCAATAACCACACCAAGAAACGAACGAGGAGAGCTCCCTAAACCATTAATATATCGATATAATACCGAACATCCGTGAGAATGACAACTGATTCAACCGCACGGTCCTCAACCAAGATAAAGCTTCTTTGTAGGCTAAGCCTTCCGCCGTGAGTGCACTGTCCGAGAATGGCAAAGGTCCGTTGGCGGCCGCTATAAACTGCCCATATGCCGAGACTAAAGCCGCGCCAAAGTATACGCCCTTCCCGTGTCCGCGAAGAAGGATGCATGGACGTAGCAGAGTGCGTCCGAGGGTAGCTGAGGCAGCAGTGCTGCTTGACCGGCGTGAACAGGCTGCGTCTCTGTAGCAGCATTCCAGGCGCGCCACAGCTGCAGTTGCGCGACACCAAACCCAGGAGGGACGCGACATGCTCGCTTCCCATACAGCTTCGTTTCTCGCACCCCAAATGTGATACAAGACTGCAACCACTTTAACTAGAATATCTGATGTTAATAAATCCATAGCATCTGGAACCATTCAAAAAATGATCCCGTTGACACTTGTAATACGGAGATGGGACTCATGCCAAACAAGCCTAGAAAATTCACAATGAATGAGAGAATGCATAACATCTTCATGAAATAGCTCACACCATTGGGCATGCCGGACTAACTTCCACTCTCTTTAAAATGAGGGATGTAGTGGTGGGGAGGATACCACTAAATAGCTCTCCACAAGAAAGTGTTCGGGGAGAGGTTTTCAATTTCCATAGGGGTGTCCATTTAGTAAAGCTTTGTTGGGTTGAATCATATTCACCCGTAATGCATCTATAACCACTCTTTACAGAATATAAACCACTAGGTTCATTATGCCAGTACGAAGAGTCTTCATAGGATGGGCACACATGCACCCTCATAACACGACTAACATCTCCAGGATAAAAAAAAAATATCACGCAAATAGATAAATCCCAAGTATGAGTATCCTAATCAATCAAACCTAAAACTTTCGCATTCTGTAGTTGTACTAGCATGTTGGTATGGATTTTCGAGTCCTCATCTAGCAGCCACGAGTAGCCCCAGACCAGTGTAGTTTCACTATCCCCTACTCCCCTTCTCACTCTACTGCAAACCAGATCGTGGGCTACCATTATACTCCTCCAACAGTAACTGGGGTTGTTGCTTACCGAAGCATAAAAAAAGGTAGTTTTTGGAAAATATCTGGCTTTGTATATACGAGCAGCAAGGGAATCAGGCCTCGTGAGGAAACTCCAAGCCTGTTTACCTAGGATTGCCAAATTGAAGCACGCAAATCCTTAAAACCCAATCCACCAACTGCCTTTAGGTTTACATAGCCTATCCCATGCCATCCAATGAATCGCACCCTCATTGGCTCCACCTTTTGACCACCAATACCTATTCATACATCTTTCTATAGCCACACATAAGGAATCAGTAAGTAAGAAAACACTCATAGAAAAGGTAGGCATAGACTGCGCTACACTTTTTAGGAGTATCTCCTTACCTGCTTGAGAGAGAAGCTTCTTATTCTAGGATCCAATTCTCTGTTTAATTTTCTCCTCGATGTAGGAAAACACCAAACGCTTATTTCTTCCAATGAAAGATAGAAGACCCAGGTATTTCCCAAAGTCTAGTGCCTGAACAACCCCCAATGTGCCAACCACTGCATTCCTATCATCCTCTCCAGTATTCTTACTAAAGAACACACTAGATTTATGATAATTAACAGAACTGACCTGAGAGGAGCCCATAAGTACGGTCTGTAAACACTGTTTCACCACACCAGCTTCCTGTAAGTTAGCTTTAAAGAATAGTAAGCTATCATTTGCAAAAAAAAAAAAAAAAAAAAAAAAAAAACAAATGAGAGATAGCTGGGGCCGACCCTCTAGCAACCCTATAACCATGGATCATTCCCTGAGGCTGAACTTTATGCAATAAAAGGGACAGGCCTTCTGCGCAGATAATAAACAAGTAAGGGGATAAAGGGTCTCCTTGTCTCAAACCACGAGTGGGCATGATATCTTCTCCACTAGCATCGTTTACCAAAATATTATAAGAGACAGATGTAACACAAAGCATAATCAATTGGACCCATCTAGCTGCAAACCCGAGAGCAACAAGCATGCGATGTAAAAAGGACCATTCCATTTTGTCATAAGCTTTAGTTATATCTAACTTCAAGGCTCCCCACCCACCCCTTCCACACTATTTCATGTTTAAGTAGTGCCTCACCTCCGCAACAATGAGAATATTATCCGTAATCAACCTGTCCGGGATAAAAGCACTTTGGGACTCTGAAATAACTCCATCAAGCAGGGATTTCATTCTATTAGCAAGCACTTTAGCCATTATCTTATAAACCACATTACAGAGAGGCAATAGGCCACTGGGACACTTTTCTTGGGAATTAGTACAATATTAGTTTCATTTAACCCATTCGGGAATGTACCAGAATTCAAACAATGCCCAGGTTCATCCCATCCGGCCCAGGAGCCTTATCCGGGAACATAGAGAAAAGTTCCACCTTTACCTCATCCGCCTCAAAAAAATGGAGTAACAAGTCATTCTGAAACCGAGAAACCCTGGGCGGAATATTAGCAAAGAAATCCTCCCCACCACTTGGCATGCCATTAGATTTAAAAATATCCACAAAATAATCCAAAATCACAGCATTCATGGCAGTCTTACAAGTCCACACCCCATTAGAATCTTTTAGTCTAAGTATAGTATTCTTATGCTTACGAGAATAAGCATACCTGTGATAAAATTTTGTATTTGCTCTCTCTGTCTCCAATAGATGTCTTCCTGGGCATCAAGGCAGCTCAACTTAGCCTCGATAACTCAATACTAAGCCAGACTCGCCTCATCAATATGGCCCCGCAAGGGCTTAAGTTTAGCACGCAACAGTTTGACATGCTTGCCAAACAAGTGAAATCGATCGCCCCTCACTCATGGAGTCGATCACTAGTCAGTCTCACACTATCCATCAAATCACCATTCCCTTTCTCAGCCCAAGCCTGCTCAACCACACCCTGGCACCCACCATTCATCAACCAGGCCATCTCAAACCGAAAACCACGCTTCCCACCCCAACTTGTCCCCTTGGGTCACTAAGACCAAAGAAGAGGCAGAATGATCAGATGTTCGTGTCAATAAATTCACTACTCTAGCCTCTCCATCATTACCGCGTCAAACTAAATTGGCAACCACCCTGGTCCAACCGCTCCTCCACCAAGGCATCACCACCACCCCTACCCCCCACCCCCGCTGCCATATAAATGGGTATCCAGTCGTGGGCAACTGAACCAAGCCACAATCATCTGGAGTCTCCCCAAAACCGCGAAGAAAATTCTCAGGATGAGGCACCCTTCCACGCTTCTTAGATTGATATAGTAGATCATTGAAATCTCCAATAACAACCCAAGGAAGCTGCGAACGGGAAGCCAGGAGACACAACAGGTCCCAAGATTCCCGCCTCCTACTCCTCTCTGGGAACTCGTAATAACAAGTCATCCGCCAAGGTTCATACCATCTAAACACAATTCTACATCCACATGGTTTCTCGAGTAACTAATAAGCCTAGCGATATTATTTTTCCTCCAAAGCAACGCTAAACCTCCACTCAAACCCAGACTATCAGCATAGAATATTCCTTCAAAACCAAGCTTGACCCGTAATCGTTCAGCATGATCACATTTCACCTTAGTTTCCATCAGAAACACAAAATCAGGTTTCTTACAGGACACGAAAGCTCCAGCTTAAGGTACTCATGATGACGGGCGGGCCTAAGAACCAAGACCCGCTGGAGACAAGTTTTTGAGAGATCAGTCATAGATAAATCACCGCCGCCACCACCGGTCGAAGCCTCCCTCCTACCCTTCGACGTTGCCACCAACGTCGGACTGCCTTCACGCCACCACCACCCGCCCGAAGTGTAACACCCTACTTCTCTAAAATCTAAATCCCAATTACTTTAACTTAAACAAGATAGATAAGTAAGATTAAATAACTTAAAAGCCAACCAATCCAAAAGATATGGGTGTCACCGCCACAGTCACCACCCACGATGACTGCACAGGCTACAAAGGATATCTAACTAGAGTTAAGCTCATTAAACAACATCAATACTTGGAGAACAAACCTCGGTGTCCAAGCACCAACAAAAAGATCAGTCAACATCATCTAAACATCAATACCCAAAGTAGAATCTAATCTAGAATCTACCAATCATAACTACTCACTAATCTAACTCGTGCGCTCTCAGACATTGTGCCCACCTAAAAGGGGTTTACTAAAAACAAGTAGAAAATAAGCCGTTAGCAAATTAATGCTAAGTATAAAGCCACTCAACCCTGTAAAGTACTATAGATATAGATTTTGAAAACGTTTGACAATCACACTTAATCTCAAGTACTTGCAACACTTAAACAACAATCTCAATACATGCTCATAAACAACTCTATATGCTTGCAACTTATACATCCATCATAAACATTGTTCTTCTCAAATACTCAACTTAATCACAACAATTCACTTGCTTTAAGCATTAGCTCTAATCATCGTTCATCATAGCAAATACGTCCATGCTTCTCTTTCTTTATCTTCTTCTTATCACTTCTTAAATTTCTACTAGTACACTCGTCTGCATCCCTTCTTCCAATCTGTCCTCATCCTCACTCTCCCTCTCCTCATCCTCTCTGCAACTCTTCCAACAACCTCATCACTATCTATCTATGAGACCTTTAATTTGCTTAGCTTAAACCTCTCTAATCTACTTCACAATGCTTCTCCGATCCATATCCTCCTCTCACTGTTTTTCTTTACAACCTCCGCAACCAAACCAATACCTCACCCGGCCACGCCATCCCCTTTCACCATTTCAACGTTAAACAATCCGTTTCTCCGGCACCCAGTGTCTCAATATTCGACACATGCTACGACTTAAACGGGTTCGTTACGGTTTGTACCAACGTTATCGTTTTTTGTTATGGGTGGCCCGATCCTGACCATTCTAAGTTACGAACATTCTTATACCAATTGATGAAAGGGGCACGTTTGCTTTGCATTTGCTCCATCTCCAACCGGACTATCCCATCATAGCAAGAAGGCATCCAGATTTCTTTTGACAGCTCAAATGATTTTGTGAGTTTTGACCATAATATTTGTTAACTTATTAAGCTCGATCCCTAAGAATAATAATTATTATGTGAATTTTGTTAATCCAACTACGATATATATATCATCCAGAGAATCAAGGCAAAATGCCTACAAGAGTTTTATTTTTACTTTTTTTTTTGTTTTGTTTTGTTTGTTTTTTTTTTTTTTTAAATTTCAATATGGAGGGAAACCGCATGTAACACAAAGACTCAAGATTCATAAATATGGCGCCAAGCTGGAATCTCTACTCTTACTTTTTCTTTTTCTTTTTCTTTTCTTTTAACTGTTTTTTTCTTTTTTTTTTGCTTTACTTTTACTTTCTTTCTTTTCTTTTCTTTTCTTTTCTCTTTTTCTTCCTTTCTCTTCTCTTTCTCTTTCATTCATTTGTTTTTATTTTTTGTTTCGTTTTTTCTTTTTCTTTCGCTTTACTTTACTTTTTTTCTTTTCTTTTCTCTTTTTCTTCTTTCTCTTTCTTTCTCTTTCATTCTTTGTTTTTATTTTTTGTTTCCGTTTTTTCTCTTTTCTCTTTATTTTTTATTTTATTTTTTAGTTTGCTTTCTGAGCAGTAGGGATTACCTGATCCTTAGTTTTGAAGGATGATATCAAGGGAAAAGGCACAGGGTGATCCATCTCAGGGAATTGGCTTCATTTATAGACTAAAAGTTCCACAAGCATCCTAGTTTTTTTTTTTTTTATTTTTTTTTTTATTTTTTTTTTTTTTGTTTATCTTTTTACTGTATCAAAAGGCAGACCTCCAGAATACAGATCACAAAAATAATCACTTTAGAGGAGATAGCTTCTAAGCATGACATTACAAACACTCATGTAATTTAGACGGGATCTAGATTCTTAGCAAATTATTAACTGATGATGCTGATCGATTAGCTGATAGTTAATACCTGATTGTATTAGCGGTTATAAAAACGTGTTTGTACAGCATTACATTTTATATTAGCCGTGATCTCGATGTACCAAATGACACCTTTTAACGGTCACTGGGTATTCATTACTGCTTATTTCTAAGTTTAAATTTATTCGGCATACCAAAGTATCCCGAAATCTTAATTACCTCTTGATAATGCTTCTCTCAAAATTTGTAGTCCACCATTTAAATTTGAAGTTATTCATTTTCTATTTACCATAAATATGCGTGTATTCGTTTTATTTATTCTCAATAATTATCTCGAAAATGCATCTTTAAATGATTTTAAATAGTTGATTCAATGACAAATTATTATAATTTTTTCTATGATAATAGATATGCCAATCGAGGGGCGAACTCGGCCAGGTAAATTGATAGTTGACTTGGTAACCACATAGTTCTAAATTTTGCTCTTTGTAAGAGATTCTAATTATTTAAAATGCCGTCTAATCGCATCTAGGTCAAGACACCGAGTCGCGCTTTCGACAAAGAGAATTACTAAATTCGAACTCGTTTTCAACTTTACACCCACTAATTTTTTAATATTTTAATCAAACCCATTTAGTTTTCCATTCATATTGATTCTACCATTGTAAGTTCACCTAACATTTTCCATTCCAGTTACCTTTTTAGATGACGTGCTTTTTTTTTTAAAAGAAGACTCGGACGAAAAGATTAAACTTAAAGTATCAGGTATATTATGAGAGACCACAAATTAGTAACCGGCACATTACCTCACTTGCAAGGAACTAGTAAACTAATATATAACTATATACGCTATGCTATATATACCTATATATATATACCACTACCGCTACTATACCTAGGCTACTACCATATACTATACAGTATATAATACTCCAGTCCTACCTACTACGTACTCATACTATGACGCTACGCGAATCCCTCGAAGAAGCCATAAAGCAAGAGAAAGGGATGTAATTTTCAATGATGCACTGACTGAACTGCAAATTACCAGAGCAAAATCACTAAAGCAACTTGGCATTTTTTTTTTTTTTTTGAAAGACGCAATTTCTATTTATACTAAAACAAGTGAGAGAAATACATTGCTGAAGTGGAAACTACCTCCAATGTAAACAATCATACGTGAGTACGTAGGAGTACTGCATGGCACCTGAGTCAAGATCCAACCCACATTCGCGTGAAGAAGTGAAACACTGCAGCACTTCCGACTATTACTCGTCGTATATCCTACTTGATACAGATATTGGTAACATATGATCGGATGATACTATAGAGTAATGAATTGAGTGACTCATTATATTTTGTATTTTCATTGTATTTTAATTGCATTTAAGATTAAACGGTCAATAACATCGGTAATGTTTTTTTTTTTTTCTTTTTTTTTTTTTTTTTTTTTTTTTTTTTTTTGTAATCGTTTTGTGGATGATATCATCATTCTTTCTTTTCTCACATCTACTACATACATTTAAGAATTTACATCTCATCCACTCCATTTAGTTCTTTTTACTCGCTATTAAAAGAAGTCAACGACATGCACTTTTACTAGTTATAAGAGTAAAGTTCTTATTATGAACTAAAACTTTATAGCAATTTTAAATGAAATTGGTCGGAGTTATTTTAATCTTGTTAGGTGTCGACCACCAAAAACAACCCTTCGTACTCTGCCTTCGATAACCTACAATTTCAACACTCTTTCTTCTTCTTACATTTCTTTTCACACATTTTCATTCCCATCTCACCATTATCTTCCTATCTCTTGATCCATCCGTACCAAAAAGTCGTTGATCTCCGAATAAGCATATCATAGACTCGAAGTTAAATTACTTTGTACAGGGTGTTATCATCCTCACTTCCCAGTGCCATGCATGCAAAAAAATAGGCACTCCTCTCTGCACTCTTCCAACAACCTCCATCACCATCTCAATGCTTGTCCATATCCTCGAATTTAAAAAATACAGCTATCTAGTTTTCTCATCTTAATCTTTTCGTTTATCTCCCCCCAAATATCAGCCTCCCTTTGAATATTTGTGATTTTGTTCACTATAAAATAACCTCCAAATTTTCTTCTTCTTCTCCATATTCCTCTTCTTCCTTCATATTCATCTTCTCGAACAACTTAACTTCTTCTTCCTTCCTTTTTATTTCTATTAATTTTTCCCTTATTCCCCTATATATAAACCGAGTGTATCCTCCATCCCCTCTTCATCAATAATATCAACTTTTTCTTTCATCTTCTCCAACTCTTGTTTCTCTCTGCTTTCTCTTCGTTCCTCCATTGTAATCCATCAGTAAATTACTGTGCTTTCTTCGTCCTCCTCCAACCAATTCTCACTTCAAAACGAATTCTACTTCAAGAAATCTCACCAGCCAACCCTCCTCCTTCTTCCTTCTTCTTCTTCTTCTTCTTCTTTCGTCTCTCTTCGATCAACTCCTCACCAGTCACCACAATGCTTCTCCTCCTCCTCTCACTTGTTTTTCTTCACAATATCTGCCTGCGGCACACACTATTCTTGCCGGCCACACCCACGCCATCCCCTTTCCCACCCACGACAATTTGAACGTCAAAAAATCCCTTTCTCAGGCTACCCAAATTCCTCCTCTGCCAAAAACCCAGGAGGAAATTCAAGGATGAAAGCCAATAAGACTAGTTGGAAGCTCAACCTTCCTCCACATAGATGAATTGCCATTTTCTAATGTTACCGATTTCGGCACCCGATTCCAATCCCGAATGACAAGGGATGCACGCAAAGTCGCCCACCTCATTGCCAAAACTAGCGCCGAGTATGAGGTGGAGGAGTTAGGGGTGGAGGTGTTGTTCGGGTTTGGATATAGGATTGCAGAATACGTAGTGAGGATTGGAGTGGGGACTCCGCCTCAATATCAGTATCTGGCAATTGACACGGGAAGTAATCTTATGTGGGTTCAGTGTCAACCCTGTATAAAATGCTACCAACAATATGACCCCGTGTTTGACCCGTATCGCTCATCTTCATTTGCCGTCTTGGTGTGTAGCTCCACCACCTGCGACCGGATCCATTTCGGGTGCAAGAGGGGTGGGTGCACGTACGAGGTCAAGTACACAGATGGATCGTACACCAAGGGAACGATAGTGCTGGAGACTATCACCTTTGGAGGAACTATGATCCAGAATGTGGCTATGGGGTGCAGCCACACCAGCCTGGGGACGTTAACCGGAATCGCCGGGTTGTTGGGTCTCGACGGGGGACCCATGACGTCATGGATCAACTTTCCCCGCAAACGGGAGAGTTTTCAGCTATTGCTTGGCAACATGGGGCACCGACTCCTCCGGCTCACTGGAGTTCGGGCATAAAGCCATACCCGTGGGCGCTGTGTGGGTACCCTTGCTCCGAAGTCTACGGGCACCCGCTGCCTACTATATCGGGCTCTCGGGTCTAGGCGTTGGCGGCATAAAGCTCCCAATATCGGAGACGTCTTCCGTTTAACCGAGCAGGGCTACGGGGGGGTGATCATGGACACCGGAACAACCGTGACAAAACTCCCCAAGGTGGCGTACGTGGCATTGCGGGACACATATATGATGCAAATGGCCACCCCTTCCCCGGGCACCCGGCAACTCCCTTTTTGATACATGCTACAACCTTTACGGACTCGATACGGTTCAGGTACCCACCGTATCTTTTTTCCTTATTGGTGGCCCGATCTGGATCCTTCCAGCTAAGAACATTCTTATACCAGTTGATAGTAGGAGCACATTTTGCTTTGCATTTGCTCCATCTCCAACTGGAATATCCATCATAGGGAACGCTCCAACAGGAAGGGATCCAAATTTCTATTGATAGTTCCAACGGGTTTTGTGGGTTTTGGCCCAAATATTTGTTAGATAGATTAGAGAGTGAATTGAGTAATATTATATTTTGTATTTCATTGTATGTTTTCATGTATGATCCAATGTTAGCATATAAATGAAATTTCTTTCCTATGTAACAATTGTGTACTAGGTTGCAATTTTGTGGTATGTTAAATTCTTAGTTGCCAGAAAAGTTATACTAGCAGGTTGCAATTTTTGTTACTGGTTTTTGGGGGTTAAGCATGGCCTTAACAGTGAATTATAAGGCTTAATTAATAACACTACAAGATAGTCGGCGGTTTTTGGCGGTGGTTGAGTCATTTTTTCAACAAAGGTAGTGAAAATTTTGCTTCTATTTGTTTGTTTGTGTTTTGAAGTCCGCCGTGAACCAATCGCCGTCGAAAAAGGATTCAAGACAATATGTATTGATTCCAGTATGTATCATATTTATTTTCAAAAAATGTATTTCAAAAAAACTTTGTAATATTTCCAGAAATTGTGGAGAATATTCATGTATATATATGTATACAAAATCCAATATATCTACGTATACACATACTGTAAAATAGCATATAGGCAGTATGTATTATACAAAATTAGTAGCACCGTAAATCTTAATCTTTTAATTTACGTGCTATTCTGAAAGCGGAAATAATTAATTGAATCAAAAAGTTGTGTTTAAGGTTCTGCTAAGTGAACTTGTGTTGCGAATATATTCATGTATTGAATGAAAAGCATATTTAACATTTATACTGTATCAAAAAATACAATTTGCATGTATATTTTAAAGCATATACTTCAAAACAAAATGTGAATATGCATATTATTGGTAATTTCAACAGTTATGAATGTTAATTAGAAAATGTAATACATTTCAGAAAATCTGAGAACATCCAGTCACAAAAATGAAGGCGCATGTCACTTTTTTTTGAGACGGGTGGGGAAAGTGGAAAGGCAAATTATTGCAAAAATGGTACCTTGAATGTCCATAGGGCTGCCATAAGTTGGCCAAAAGTCCTTTTAGTACAAAGCCTAAAAGCAAATCTAATCAGCATAAGTCAGCTTTGTGAAGATGAACTCAAAGTAGAATTCTCTAGATACAGTTGCAATGTGTTTAATCAGAATCATGATTGTGTCATGATGGGAAAAGGTCTACAAACAAATGCTACACATGGGATAGTGATCTATCCGGCCTTACAGACAACCATCTGTCAAACACAATTATGGCACCAACGTATGAGACACATAAATTTTCATGACCAAGGAGCATCCCCAGGCTATTCATCAAACAATGTGATCATTGATGATGAAACTCCAGCATTAACAACTGATGATGACAAAAGTGCAAGAGTTGTTAAAACAACTGTTCCAACACCTATGACTAATGATATGTAGAATTGCAGAACAGAAACAGAGCCAAATGAAGAAAAAGGGTAAAAGCATTCTACTGTCCTAAAAAATCAGAAAAATCATCCTTTGGAAAATATCGTGGGAGATCTCAATCAAAGAATAAAGACTAGAGGAAAGAAACAAGATTTCCACAAAATAAAAGGAAGTATACTGCCACACCTCCAAGTTTGATCCCCAAAAACATTGATGAACCTTAAACTGTAACATATATACAAGACTGGGTATAAAGTTGAGCTATGACATATGTGAACAAAATATGAAGTTTGGATTGCACTTACAATGACTCCGAAATTCTGTCGAACAGTTGGGGCGCACCCAAATGCGAGAGGGAAAATGAAACTCCGGCGTGATGAGGTGCGGAATTGGAATTGGATAAGCTGCTGGGCATTCTTCTCCTTCCTGGATTTGAGGTAGAATCGTGTTCAAGTTACGAAGCTATAGAAATGAAGCTACACAAGAGCTGGTCTGATCATCATCAACCCAACTCTTCTCCTCCTCCTTCAGACAAGATCGCCATTAAGGCTCGGAAGTGGAAACATGGGATGCTGCTACCTGCGGGGATTCTGGTTGCTTTGTTGATGAACCTAACGGGTCTGTTTTTTATCATCCTGCTAATGAAACAACGCCATCTTTTCGATTGCTCCTCCGCGGTTTCCAACCCAGCAAAAGAACTCCAGGAATCAAGTTTAAGGAGAGAAGAATCAACTAAGGGGGAAAAAATAGGAAATCAAGCCACTATGAGATCAAGTTTTTTGCCAAAAAATTTGACAAAGGGGGAGATTGTTGACTCAAAGTGTTTTGTCAAAGTTATGTGCAAAAGGAATTCTAGATCTATAAAGGAATACCAAGCCTAAGAGGAGTAATTATTGAAGAGTACTAGTTCTAAAGGGAATTGTTATTGAAGTTTTTAATTCTAGTCTGATTAGGAATAGCTTTATTATTCACGAATCTGTTAGGAATAGCTACTATAAATAGGGGTTATCCTTTCTTGTAGAAATCAAGCATTCAAGATCTAATTGTGAGGTACGAGAGTCTTTGAGAATAGGATACTAAATTCCCCTAGGAAGTAGTACATGTGTTTAGGTTTCAATAGTTTGGTAGGAAAGATCATTCTATTGTGTAATCTCAGGTTCCAAACAGTGTACTTTAAATATTGAGCTTTTAGTGGATTTAGGCAAGTTCTCAAATTGAGAAGTGCCTCGCAGATTAGGGTTGTTTGCCCGAACTGCGTTACAAATTGTTTGTGTTACAATTTCAGTTTCGGTGCTGCGCTTTACAAATTTTCAGATAGTTAAACATTGAAAGAACTGAAAATAAATCAAGTTAAATACTCAATACGAATGACATAACTCAGGTTGACTAAATAATGAAAGAGTAATGCTACATTCTCCTTAATTATGATTTTATCTTTTAATTTGTATTCTTTTATGTGACAATATTTGATTAGTTTATTTTATATTTAATTTATATGTAGATTTTATTAGTACAGAGTCAATAGTACTCAAAAAATTTATATGTAATTTAAAAAAAAATCATTAAGATTTGACTAATCTCATTATGAATAGTGTTTGGTAATCAATGAACAAATTTTATTGTCATATGAGATAGTAAAATAACATTATTCATAACGAAATTATATTATATTTAAATTTTACAACAAATTTTAAAGGGAAAATTGTAATTTATGTCCCTCACAAATATGCCAATTATCAATGTCACCCCTGAATTATTAAGGGTGTAAATATTGCCCCTCAATTATCAAAATGTGATATATATTGCCCCTCCCCTAATGGAACTGTGAGATCCCGTTATACTTTAGGGTTTAATAAGGTTAATTTGGTAATTTCCTTTTCCACTTTCTTTCCCTTTTCTCCTTCTGCACGTTGACTGGAGAACTCCGCCTCCTACTGCCGCCACCCAAGCCATCACCAGTTCCTGCACCACCTCCGGCTACTCCCACCGCTAGTCGCGACACCAATATTAGCGCCCACGCCAACCCCATCTCCTGGAAAGCACCATAGAAAGAAGTGGAGACACAGGTACAAGAACCACCACACTCCAGCACCAACACCAGCCGTGAAAAGCCCGCCAACACAGCCAACAATACAAGAATCTGTGGACATAACACTTGTCCCTCTGCATCTCTTAATATTAAGAAAAACAGTAAAATCCAAAAGATTTTAACATGTAGAAATTGAGCGAACTGAGAAAAAGTTGAAGCCTACCTCTAGGGCAAGAGCATCCATGTATGCTCTTAAGGCAACAAAGGGGGAGGGGTTCCCGAACTAACGAATCCAACAACCCCCGTTCCTGCAAATGGGTACTTGTAAGGAATCCCCAATTCATCCAATTTTTTC
>VALG01008188.1:5196-16897 GCA_009835305.1 Ipomoea purpurea | reverse complement strand
CATTCTCATCGAATTTCTGTCCAAATTTTCCGTATGATCATATGAATGGACATCTAAGTCCAACAGTGGTTTCTGGACTAGATATGGGCAGTCCAAAGGTTGTGTGTAACTCATGTGTTCATCAATGGTGATGAGAGAGTTCCATCACGGTGGACTTAATGGTCCATCCAACAACCTTTGGCATTCATATAAAATTCTGCTACATCTTCATCATAGAATCCAGAATATGAGTAAGAACATAACCTCATGAGATTGCTTTGTTGAAGTGCATTGATGATTCTTTGTGCAAGATGAGAGTTCGGGGCTTCTTTGAGGAATCCTTGGGGTCAAAACTTCCTCCGGCCTTGATTCCCACTGCTAGCTTGTAAGATTGAGTTGTGTGGTGTTCTTCATTCGGTTGTGAGCTTGTATCTCCAATGGTGGCCATAATGCGATTGATATTTTAGGAGATTTGAGGGATTGAATTTTGGAAAGAAGAGTTTGTGTTTCGGCTATGGAAGATGAATGGCTTTTGAAAATTTGAGTGTAAATTGGTGCTTCCAACCGATTGGGTAGAAAAGAGGTGTCTTTACACAAATATCCTCACAATTAAATGTTGGACTTTTAATAATGAGGGGTATTTTTGATATTCCAATAGCTTCCAACCTTTGACCTAACTGATAGTTAGTTTAGGTTATATATTCTCCATCCAATTTGTCTGCTGATGTGGCGCCAAAAATTTAGATAATTCGGACTGATTTACTGAAATAAAATTCAAAGAGCACTAAATCTGTTCGAAAATAATATGTATGTATTACACGTTTTTTATGTAGATGAAAGAAAGAGAATCTATTCCTTTCTAGACTATTTATTGTGGCACACTACCATAAAAAGGTGTTCTTATTTAAGACATTCTATCATCACACCATCTTATCACTCTTAAATGTAAGATTTTTTATCTAAATGATTTCTACTTGCATATATGTATAAGATATACGGTTAGAAAGATATATAAGCACTATGTGCTTTAACAACATTTAATAGATATAGGTGGACTTTAAAAATATGTGACATTTTTTGCATGTGTGACACATAGCCACGAGAATTAAATCAGATAAAGTGTCGAAATATCAGATGAAAATTGAGCTTATAATTTAAATAGAGTTTAGAAACTTAGCTCAATTCAATCATGCCCATTTCGTGTCTCAATTTCAAAAATCTTGATTCACACAGAGGCTTTGTGAGAATATCAGCTAATTGATTCTCGGTCGGATATATATTCGATTGATAATTCCTTCTTTTCAACATGATCCCGGATAAAATGATGTCTCACATCAATGTGTTTTGTTCTTGAATGTAACACGGGATTGTGTGTTATGGCAATAGCACTTGTATTGTCACACAATATATTGACATTTTCACAATTCACGCCATAATCTTTCAGCTGTTGTTTCATCCAAAGAATTTGCGCACAACAACTCCCAGCAGCTATATATTCAGCTTCGGCTGTACTGTAGCTATGGAGTTTTGCTTTTTGCTGAACCATGAAACCAATCTTCCCCCTAAGAACTGGCACGTTCCTGAGGTACTTTTCGATCGATTTTACATCCTGCAAAATCTGCATCTGAGAAACCAGTTAGTGTAAAATTACCTTCCTTGGGATACCATAATCCCACATTGACTGTTCCTTTTAGTATCGGATGATTTTCTTGGTAGCAAGAAGATGACTTTCTTTTGGCTTTGACTGGAACCTAGCACATACTCCCACTGAATAAGATATATCTGGTCGACTTGCAGTGAGGTATAGTAATGATCCAATCATTCCTCGATATTTTGTTTCGTCAACATCCTTGCCTTCATCATCTTTATCTAATCGTAAAGATGTGCTCATCGGGATCTTGATTGAGGATTTTCCATCTTGACCAAATTTCTTATCAGATCTTTTGTGTATTTGGCCTGATTGATGAATATTCCTTCGTTGAGTTGCTTTACTTGTAATCCAAGAAAGTAGTTCAACTCTCCCATCATGCTCATCTCAAACTTATTCTGCATGAGCTTAGAAAATTTCTCACAAAGTTTTATTAGTACTTCCAAAAATAATATCATCAACATGAATTCTAAATAAGGTTTTATCACAAGGCCTTTTGTGAAACCACAGTTAATTAGGAACGTTGATAGGGTGTCATACCAAGCTCTCGGTGCTTGTTTTAACCCATACAACGCCTTCTTTAATTTGTAGACCTTATTAATATCACCTTTTACCTCGAAACCGGGAGGTTGCTCAACGTAGACTTCCTCTTCAAGTAATCCGTTTAAAATGCACTTTTCACGTCCATTTGATAGACAGTGAAATTCTTGTATGCGGCATAGCTAGAAATATTCTGATGGCTTCAATCTTGCAACGGGTGCAAATGTTTCATCGAAGTCTATGCCTTCTTCTTGTGAATATCCTTTTGCCACTAACGTGCTTTATTTCGAATGACGATTCCATCCTCATTAGCTTTATTCCGAAAGACCCATTTTGTTCCAATTACATTGTAATTTTCAGGTCTTGGAACTAATTTCCCATACGTCATTTCTCTTAAATTGTTCCAGCTCTTCTTGCATTGCATTAATCCAATCTGGATCACTTAGAGCTTCTTCAATGCTTGTGGGCTCCACCTGAGAAAGAAAACAAGAGAATAAAGAATTTATACTTGAGGACTTGTTTTTACTCCTTCTCGTGGATCTCCAATTACTAGCTCTGGAGGGTGATTTTTGAGCCATCTCAAGTCAGGTTGTAGATTGCTGGGTTTTCCACGTTTCCTTGCTCAGTAGGTAAATTGGAGGTAGACACATTTTGCTCATCAGATTGATCTCCAACTTGTGTATTGACTTGAGAGTTTTGATTCCACGTGTTGATCTTCATTGACTTCCATGTGTCCTTCACTATTGCAATCAATGTCCAATTGCTCCATACCCTGTACAATTGATCTTTAAAAGATATGTCAGTGTCATTAAATGATTTTTCAACTTGACAACTTTCCTGATCATTTTTGTTGCTTTGGGTTTTCTTCTTATGACTTCATCAAATGTAACATGAATTGATTCTTCTACCACCATTGATCTTTTGATCAACACTGAAGGCTTTACTGGTAGATGAATATCCCAAAAATATTCCTTCATCTGCACGCTCATCAAAAGTCTGTAGATATGTTTTACCATTATTAAGAATAAAACATTTGATACCAAAGTATGGAAATAGTTGAGTTTAGGTTTTCTCCCTTTCCATAATTCGTACGGAGTCTTATTGTAAGACTTGTGTATCAAGCTTCGATTTTGCGTATAGCAAGCGGTGTTGATTGCTTCAGCCCCAATATCTTTTAGGTAGCTCGCTGACGTAATCATCACTCGTGCGGCTTCTTTTAGCGTTCTATTTTTTCTTTCGGCTACACCATTTTGTTGGTGTACGTGCGGCAGATAATTGATGTAGAATTCCTTGGATTTTGCAATAGGCTTGAATTTTGATTCACGAACTCAGTTCCACGATCGTTCGGATTTTTGCAATTTTCAAGTCTTTCTCGTTTGAAGTAGCTTAAGTAGTTCTGACAACTTTTGCTCCACTTCATTTTTTCTTCTTTGATAAATATCATCCATGTGTACCTGGAAAAATCATCAACAACAACTAGTGTATATTTCTTACCACTTAGACTTACAGGGTATACTGGACCGAATAGATCCATGTGTAGTAGACTTAGCGGTTTTGTTGTAGATTCTTGAGCCTTGGTTTTGAAATGATGATTTGATTTGCTTTCCTCTTTGGCAAGCATCACATATTTGATCTTTCTTGTAAACAATGTCGGGTAGACCTTCAACGAGTTTGTTTCTTGCTAGCTTGTTGATGGTCTTGAAGTTTAGATGATTCAGTTTTCTGTGTCATTCCCAACTTGTTGCGTGTGAGTTGTTTGCTAGTAGACATGCTGATTCTTTTGACGTGTTCCAATCAACCACATACATATTTTTCCTTTGGTATTCCTTCGAGCACACAACTTCTCCCGAGGAATTATTCTTTACTTGCCATTTATCTTTGAAGAAT
Source organism: Ipomoea purpurea (assembly GCA_009835305.1). Classification (NCBI taxonomy): domain Eukaryota; kingdom Viridiplantae; phylum Streptophyta; class Magnoliopsida; order Solanales; family Convolvulaceae; genus Ipomoea; species Ipomoea purpurea. The sequence goes on along the minus strand of VALG01008188.1, from coordinate 12,843 downwards.
TCTACTAGATATCCTTTGTCACAAAATTGACTTTGTACTTGGCAAGTTGAATTTTAGACCTTCAACAAAGGATACATCTTCCAATTTTTAAAACCATTGCGGGATATTGTACCAATTCCTTTGGTTATGTCGTATCGTTCTTTTCCAACGAATACAACTTTTGGTCCTTCGATATTTTTAAAATCCACAAGACTAGATTTATTTCCAGTCATGTGTCTAGAACATCCACTATCGAAGTACCAAATTTCCTGCAAATAAATTAACATTTTTAGGTACCCAATATGATTTGGGTCCTTGGGTGTTAGTCATTTTTGGTACCCAAATCTACCTTGTACTCACTGATCTAAGTCTAGGTGATTGGTAACCATTAAACACATTATAGTCATAATTAATTTTTGAAAACGTTTTTGGTGCCGGTTTTTGAAATTGACTGGGAAGAAGATTGTTTGAGCCTATGATAGGCTTTAAATCTGGACTTAGTCCCATGGTTTAATATCATCAAACCAATCTTGTTTAGAGGGATAAAATCTCCCTGCCCCAATCCTCGGATTCCTTCCCCATTCTCCTATGAGGGCTTTGTGCACTTGACTCATTGGTGTGTTTCCATTTAGTTAACAAACTTTTGCCTTTTTATTAACTGCTTTGGCGAAATATCATTCCTTTGAGGCTTTGCCTTGCAGCATTGAATTTGGCATTAGCTTGATAACCAATTCCCTTGTCTCCATTGTGTTATCTTGACTTTTTACAAATTTATCACTTGGACTTTATTATTTAAAGTAGTAGTAAAATGGTCAATTTTTCAGAGGTTTTGAAACACGAGGGATTATAACCAAGTCCAGTTTTATCACTTGAGGATTTTTGCCATATTTACCATTTTGTCCATTATTTTGGATGAATGTGTAAATGTTGCTATAACCTCTCCTAAGGTTGTGTTCCCTCACTTCCCTTGAATTACACTCTTCTTGAAGACATGTAATTTTATCATTCAAGTCTTTCATTTCAAGTAGAACATTTTACAATTTCTCATTTAATTCATCTTTTTCAGAATTAAATGACTGTTGCGCTCTTTGAGTTGAGAGTGAGTGTCCATTACGGTTTGACAATCTTTCATTAAATGAAAGAAGGACTCTCTAGAGAATGAAGATTTTACATAGTCATAAGATTTAGATGTTACCTCATCTTCTTCATTTTCATTTGCCATAAGACACATGTCCTCGTAGGATGAGTTTGGAGATATTCAGCAAAACATTGCATTGTCATCTTTTGAGGTGTCACTTTCATCACTTGAAGATTCCTTTGACTCACTTGTTCAAGTGGGTCACTAATAAGTCTTTTCTTTTCTCCTTTGTGAACCCTTTATCTTTGGTCTTGAATTCTTCCTGTTGAGAGTTAGAAATATTTGGTATTGACTTTTACTTACCTTAGGATGTGGACAACTTGTTGCAAAGTGTCCACGCTTTCTACAGTTGTAACACAAATTTGAGTCTTCCTCAACCATTTCTTTCTTTGAATTTTTGTTGCATTCCATGGTTTTCCTTGTGGATTTTTCTTGTAATTGCTTCTCTTTATGAATTTCCTAAACTTTTTGACAAAGAGAGCAAATTGATCATTAGACAATAATTCAACATTTTGTACTGACCTTGAAGTTGACGGTTGTTCGCTACGGGTGCGTTGTTCTTTTTTTTTCATGATTTTCCTATATTCTTGATTTCATCTCAAATTCATAAGCTTTTAGATCACTAAACAGCTTATTGGTTGATAGGGTTTTTAGATCTCGATGATCTCTCATGGTCGTGACCTTCATATCCCAAGTAGATGGTAGACCACGGTAGAATCTTGAGTGAATTTCCTTTTGATTAATGTCTTTTCAAGATCATTAATTTCTCCTAAGATTTTGACAAATCTTGTTTTCCATGTCGGTAATATTCTCGCCGCTTAACATTTTGAAATCCTCGAATTTCTTTAATGCTATGGTGAGCTTATTATCCTTTTCTTGCTCGTCTCCTTCACCAATTTGAATGAGCGTTTCCCAAACTTCTTTTGTGGATTGCCATTTTCGTACTTTTGGGAATATCGTGTCATCGATAGATTTAAACAGAATATCATTGGCAATATTGTCCAAGTTATTTCTTGTTCTATCTTCAGGAGACCATTTCACCTTTGGTTTTGGAATGTATTGTTGAGTGTCACTGGTTTGTACGGACGAAAGTGTTGACTTGAAAAATCTCAATAGGACCACTCGTGATTACTTCCACATTTCATCATGTAATGCGGATAGATGTACCTGCATGCAAATTTTCCAATCATCAAATTTTCTAAGGAAAACAATAGATTCTGGGCAAGAGCCATATCTCTTTTCATCATTTTGATTTTTCGAGATCTGTCTAGCAGTCAAAATTGACAAATCACAATAGATGCTATACCAATTATTGGTCCTGATAGGTGGTAAAAGTCTAGATGGGGGGGGGGGGGTTGAATAGACTTTTAATATTTTTCACAATAAATAACCTTTGGTAACTTCAACTCTAGGTAACAAGTAAATAGAGTAGTAATGAACTTGAACGGCACAGCGGAATAAATAAGTGTAGAGAGTTATGTCGAATTAATGATTTGGATCACATGCACATATAAGATAAGTTCAGATGATGTGTAAGGATGACACGAATATCTTGAATATTTAAAGGAGATGGTGCACTCAATATATAACAATAATATTCAAGATTGTAAATGAGACTTCGTGTATGTCGTGTCAACCGTATGATAATTGTAACATGCAATACGTCAAACTTGCTTAGAATAATTCAAAAGTTAAGCTCGGAATTTGAATTACATGCATACGTGAAAGCACACTAAACCAGAAAGATTAAGATAGACAGTAAATAGTAAACGGGTTAGTCGGATAAGATAGATAGATAGAGCGAATTATGTAAGTGCGGTATGTAAATGAGAGAGGCAATTTATAGTGGTTCGGAAGTGGCGTAATCTTCCTAGTCCACTTTATTTGTAGACATCGTGCTCCTTGGGCACATCGAAAGACATCGTGCTCCTTGACACATCTTGATCTCGGGTGTGATTGTTGTGAGTAAGGACTTCTACCATTTCATCATTAAGCTCATCCAATCATTTGTTGCAACGTCATTCCTTAATGTTTCTTTTCTGGATGAAATACTTATAGGACCAAAATTAATTTCTCCAAATTAACTTTGTTATTCATGTGGTAGACTTTCTTTTGACTTAATATTTTGGATTATGATGCTTGTACTAAAGACCTAAATTCTAATCTAGAGTACATTTGGCTCATCAAAACTTCATTACAAAAATATTTGAGTAAATACCATCTAAGGTCCTCCGAGTATAGTGGTTTTGCCACCTTTAGTCCTAAAACTTTCAAATTGACCATCTGTGGTCCTCCGACTTTCAAATTTAACCATTCGTGGTCCAAGTTAACCACCCATGGTCCTTCAACTATTAAATTTTAACCAACCTTGGTCCTTTCAAGAGGACCACCGTTGGTTAAATTTCGAAACTTGAAGGACCATGGGTGGTTAACTTAGACCACGAATGGTTAAATTTGAAAGTCGAAGGACCACCGATGGTCAATTTGAAAGTTTAGGACTAAACGTGGCAAAACCCTATACTCGGAGGACCTCGGATGGTATTAACTCAAAAATATTTCTATCACATAACAACTCATCACACAACAACTTCAATTTTTTTACCACACTTTATGCCGGAACCTACCGCTTGTTACTGCCGGAGAAGGTGACCATTTTGTTTGCCTTCTCGACTAAAAGGCGTCTGGCGCTTCTCCGACCGAAGTGACCTTTTAGTCCACTCTCTGTGTTTGTTCTTAAAATTTTGATGGGATTGGTCAAAAGTTCGCCGGAATTTTAGTGACCTTCAAGTTGGGTTTCAATGAATCAAAATGATATGTTTATGGGTTTAATTGCAACTTTGAAATATTTAGGGGCTTAATTAACCTTTTAGATAAAGTATGAGGGTTTATTAGACAATTTTTAAAGGGAAAATGCACTTTTTTTTCCTGAGTTATATACTTATAGCACTTTTCCCCTTCAATTATTCATGCGAGCACATTAGCCCCTCAATTATTTTAAACGTGGCGGTTTTCCCCCTGATATATTAAATTGACATTTCTACCCTTAAAATAAATATTTTATTTATTTTTATTCTCTAATAGATTATTGGCGTATACGTAGGGATTATTGCAAATTGAACCGGACACTATAGCAATTGAATTAAAATTTCCGGTTATGATTCAGATCCAGAACCCAATATTTGGATTTCAGTTTATTAAAATTATGAATCGAAAAAATTGGATCCTGAACCGTGAACCGAAGGTTCCGGATCCGGTTCGCGATTTTGAACCTTGTTTATTTTAAAATTTTTTTTTTATTTTAAAATAGTCTAAATTCAATAATAAATGTATTTTATTTTTTCTAGTTCGGAACATGAACTTGCCGTCCCGATTCGCGATTTTAATAAACTTAAATATCGGATTTCGATTCTAAATTGTAATTAGATTATTTCGATTTGGTTGCTATAACTGTCTGTTTGGTTTGAACCAAATTGTTGTCATAATTTGCTGGAGAAGAAAAATAAATGAAATATTTATTTTAAGGTACCAGGACTATGTGGTCTAATGGTACCCGATTGGACTTTCCATTTGGAAGATTGTGAGTTCGAGCTTCAGTGGGAGGCATTATTGGTTTTTTGTGTTCAGTAGGTTGAGAAAAATATATAAACAGATATTACATTTTTTTTTGGCTAAAGTGTCATCTAGCACCATGAACCATATTCGATTATTCATCCCACACCCTGAACTTTCATATCATATATATCAATCCACAAACTAAAAAATAAAATTCACCTAGAACTTTTAGCAGGTTTCCCTGTCTTCCTGCTGACATGGCGCCGGTTTCTTATTGATGTGGCATTTTTTTAACCTTATGTTGTCCATGTAAGCATTTACATATTAAAAAAAATCAAAAACAAAAATCGAATACCAAAATTATATTCTTTATTTCGCCCAACCCTAATTCACCCCAATTATAATCCTTATTTCGCCCAAAGACATAGCATTGAAACTACACAACAATGGAAGGCTGAAGGCCATAATGACGAAAGGCTTAAGGTGATTGAAGTGCGTAACATGTATGTTTCTATATTGTTCCATCATATACTAATTTTATATCTTTTGTGTGAATAATATATATGATGCTGATGTACTGTTGCTGCGCATAATATACATGCGTTAAAACAACAGTACATCAACATCTTTAATGCATATATAATATATGTGATTATACATTATTTTTCTCTTTTCTATGATATATATATTATATATATATATATATATATATATATATATATATATATATATATATATATATATATATATATATATATATATATATAATGTTGATGTACTGTTGATGCAAAATATATGTATGATTTTGATACAATGGGTCCTATTAAACTTCTTTGATCTAAAAAGATAAAGACATAGTTAATAATGAATAGAAAAATGTTTACGGCAAATAGCTAGGAAATTAGTATTCTTTGAAAGTGTGCATTCATATATGAAATTAGCTGCGAATAGCTAGGAATAAAAAATGTTTACAGTTCTGCATTCATATGAAATTAGTTATTACACCATTAGTGTATTAATTAATACAAAACTAAGAAGGGTCTAGAATGAATACAAAATTGAAATATAATGTTTTCTTCTAAGTTTTACTAGTATTTTTTGAAAGTGTGATCCTTGGTTTGTATTTTTCAAATTTGTATTGAATATGTGTCTTTTTATCAGGATGAATGAATATGTGGAATTAATAATTTATCATGGGGGTCATTTTGTGCATAACCCTAAGATACAATATGTGGATGGGGAGACTGAGGTAGTACGTATGGACCCAGACTTAATATGTTATCCCCATTTACTGAAATATATATCAGATCAAAGATATGGGAAAATAGCCTCAATTACTTACAAGTTGACCTCTGAACCCTTTCAAGCTTTAAAAGTATTACACAATGATACTAGTAGTCTACACGTAGCTCAGATTGCTCGTCAAAATAAAAAATGTGAGATTTATGTTGAACATGGAGTAGATGAGCCTGAAGTGGTTGGTTTACGTTTACCGGGGCCTAAAGGGGATGAAGTTGAAGCTGAGGATGTGGTTGAGTCAGATTTAGGGGGTGAGCATGAAGGTAGTGAAGTTGAGGCAGATGCTGAAATTGGGAGTGAAGACGAGAGTGAAACTGAAAGTGAAAGTGATAATAACAGTAAGCAGGGTACTAAGAGTGATAGTGACCAAGAGAGGATCAGAACACTACCCAAATCAAGGCAGGGATAAGAGAAAAAGAAGAGCAAGAGTAGATGATGAAACTATACCTCAATATGTGCCAACATCAGATTATTTCTTTAGAGGATGCCCAAAATTCTGAGTATTATGATTCAGAAGACCAACTACAGTTGAAGAAGAAGCGCAGAATAATGAAGGAATGAAGTGCAGTCTAAGTATCAATGATAAGTACCCCAAGTATAATCCTAAATGTGATCCACCCATTGTTGAATTTAGGTATGTATTTTGATGATAATGTGCAATTCAAGCTTGCTATGATAAGTTATGCTGTACACACAAAGAGGGATTATTCTGAAAAAAAAAAGGATTAAAGTATGTTAGGGTAGAATGTCTTGGAAAGGATGTGCATTCTGTTAGTGCGGGTTGGAAGAAAAACTAAGTTTTTCAAGTGAAAATCAATTATGTTAGAGCATAGATGCAACTCTCAATTCACCTTAGGGATTGTTAGTCAGAAGTGGTTAGAATGGAAATGTGAAGAAAATGTAAGGCAAAATCCTACTATTGGTTATGCAGAGTTGAGTAAGGTCATTAAAGCTGAGTTGAACATCAATATTACAGTGACTATGTGTAGAAGGGCAATGATGAGGATTCTAAAGAAGTTGGATATAGGGTATGAGAGTCAGTTCAAGAGGTTTAGAGACTATGCTCAAAAGTGTCTAAATTCAAATCCAGGTTCTACTGTGAAGATAACAACTACAACAACTACTCCTACTTCACCCTTGGTGTTTGAGAGGATTTATGTATGCTTTAATGCCATGAAGAAGGGATTCTTAGCGGGATGTAGGAAGTTTATTGGACTTGATGGATGCTTCTTGAAGGGCAAATTGAAGGGTGAAATCCTCACAGCTGTTGGTAGGGGATGGGAATAATCAAATGTACCCAATTGCTTGGGCTGTAGTTGAGATTGAAAATAACTCTTCATGGGGATGGTTTTTGGTTTCTAAAGACAGACTTGGACATTACGAACATCAGTGAATGGACACTAATGAGTGATCAACAAAAGGTAAATAATCTAATTTCATTTTCTCAATCTATTTCTTTGTACTTTCTGAATTTGTTTGTATGTATTTAAACTTAGTTTGCTTTGTTTTGTGGCATATCTTTTGTAGGGATTATCCAATGTCATTAAAGATCTATTCCTGGGAATTCAACATAGAAACTGTGCTAGGCATGTGCATGCCAATTGGAGTAAGAGCCACCGAGGGAAGGTACTAAAGACTCATTTCTGGCAGATTGCAAAGACCCCAAATGAAGCACAACT
>VALG01008187.1:0-14017 GCA_009835305.1 Ipomoea purpurea | reverse complement strand
TTCATGGTATTGGCCTGAGGACCCAAATGGAATTTATACGATAAAATATGGTGGGTAATTATGAGCATATGCCAGGGGAGTTTGATGGATGGGTTAATATGTGGAAGATGAAGGTGCCCCGAAATGGAAAACTTTTTTTGGCGAGCAGTCTGCGATATCCTCCCTACACTGCTAATTTAATTATGATGAGGGTGGATGTTGAACCAACATGCCAGATGTGTGGTTTAATGCAGGAGAATATTTATGCATGCACTAGTTGTTTGTGACTATTCTAGAATTATTTCGAATATTTCAGGATTTCCTGTCACAAATATTGTTACGGATTCTTTCCCTGCCTGGCTAACGGCTGCATTTGCAATTTTGACAGATGAACAGAGAGGTGTTTTGGTGGCGGTTCTATATCATTTGTGGTGGAGTCGGAATTTAGCCGTGTGGGAGAAAACACTCCCCCATCCCGCCGGCTTATGGAGAAGGGTGACCGCGACCATTGCCTCGTACCGCCAAGCAAACCAGCGCCCTCCACCCTCGGCGCCAAACGAGCCAGAATTCGAAGCCCACGCCAGGCCAAGGTGCTATGTGGGATGCTGGGTACCAACATGTAACAGGGGAGGCAACCTATGGTATGGTACTTCTCATGCCAGACGGAACCTTTATGTCAGCACGAAATGGAAAACTGCCGACTTGTTTCTCGCCTTTTATGGCGAAAGCCTTAGCTTGTAAGGACGCTTTATCCTGGTTGCTCGAGAGGAAATATAGTGGATGAGGACATACTAACTGATTATTTGCCAACTCCAAAATGTCATGCGCCAGGTGTCAACGACTATAATGTCTTATGTTGGGGGTCAACAGTAGACCAATGCAGGAGGGGTGGCTTCATTTGTTTAGTTCATATATACAGACAACTTAATCCGTCTGCACAGCTTAATAAAACGACGTCGTTTTTACATCCGTATGCACCATGCATGGTGCATACGGATGCACAACATAATTGCCCTTTCCTTGAGCTTCTTCTTACTTTCCTTAGGCTTCCTCTCTCTTTCCCAAGCTTTGGGCCCGGGGTCCACACTCTATATCATGTGTAATACAATTCCTATTCTAATCTATCTATACTATATATAAAAAACAATCATTTAACTTAAACTTTCCGCCCAATTTCTAAAAAATCTCTCTTTCTAATCAAAATAATATTGTTTTCTACTTTCTTCTTCGTACTAATAATTCTAGGTTAAAATTTCATTATTTTAAATAAAAAAATAGTGTAATACTAATACATATCTAATCTATCTATTTTATTATATAAAATTATTATTAATCCTGGACTTTAACTTCACACACCCAATTCTTTTAAGGAAATCTCTCTTTAAGTAAGCAATATAGGCTCTTATTTAAGTAAGTCTTAATTATTTATGGCTTATAGTTCTTAAGAAAATATTTACAAACAATATATATATTTTGATAAATAACATCTCATGTTATAGCACCGCATGTGTATTTCATGTTATGTTTATTAATTGGAGCAATTATTTTTTTCATTGGTAATTCAAAATTCATTATGAATTCCAAATCATTATCTTTAATGATTATATATTATGTTGTATGTTCTAATTTAAATAATTTTTGTTTCAATTTCTTGTATTATATTATAACAAAATTCATTCCGTGCATCGGACGGGGTGAAAATACTAGTTTTATCTTAATATCAAGACATCTAAAGAACCAATATGAACAAAAAAAAAAGTAAAATTTTACAATGCATGCGGTATGGTGTATTTATTGTTGAGTTTCCATTTAAAGACTTTTATGACATTATCACTGTTCAACCCTACCGTGACCAGGGCGGGTCCATAGTGCAATGTGGATCCTCATCTGATACGACGTCGTTTTGACTTTAATTTTAACGAAGACCGTTTGTTTTTCAGTTGACATTACAGAATTTATTTATTTTTTTACTGTAAAGCATGTTTTTGTGCATCGTGTTATGCATTTCTATACATCTGAATTTTTTCTAATGGTAATTTTAGCTAAAAATTTGGAATCTCGTAAATTACATTTTGATCAGATTGGTGTAAATAATCATATTTTTTCTATTTACATGAATGTGCTTGTTTGAAATTTTCATCATTTTACAATTCCAAGGTTATTTACACCCACTTTTCAATAGGAGGTGCAAATAGCAACACCTTTGGAAAATTATATCTTGAGTTAATTCCGGTTTTAGTTCTAGATTTATAGGTGACAATCCATTTTTAGTCATTTTTTATTAAAACATCCTCATTTAGTCCTAGTATTATGGTGGTATGACCAGTTTTAGTCCTCCAACAACGTTAACAAAATCGTTAAAATATCGTTAAATACAAAAGACAATTTTGAGCTATTTTATACAAAGTAAGTTGACTTGCTATACTTTTTATGTGTTATTTTAAAACATTCATAATTGAAGACGGGTATGCTCTTATATTTTACCGATATTTAAATTTTTTTGGTTGATAAAGGACCAAAATTGGTACATACCACATTAATAATAAGACTAAAAATGGATGTTCTGATAAAAAAATGACTTCAAGTGGACTGCCACTTATAAATTTTATAACAAAAAATGGAATTAACTCTTATATCTAGGACCAAAAAGCACAATCATGGTGGGACCTGGCCTAATCTAAAACGACATCGTTTTATAATTAAATGTCAACTAATGTATCATGTTTAATAATATTATCATGTACTATACTTGTAATATTGTTATATATGTTCATAAATTTAAAACTTTGCTTCTTTATGATTTTCTTTATTCAACCTTAATAGACATAAAATACATTAATATTATAAGAAAAATAGTATATGTTGAACTACAAAAGTGATAATATTATATAATTTGTTTTTTAAAGTGAGAGAATATCATTAATATATATGAATAATTTTAGGGGATAAATTATTATATTCAAAGCCAATTCTTGTTGGCTGAGTTGGTGTGAAATTAGAGTAAATTAGCTTAGCTCGGTGCTGATATAATAATCAAAATGGGTTGTTACCCTATTATTATATGCTATATTTTAATGTAAACAATTAAAGTAGCTGTAATATTATGTCAACATTGGTTGTTAGAAATGGAGACAAACAGCATGTGCAATTATTTTAATGCGTGTTTATCACGTGGGGTTTTTTCCACAAGATTTTATTACTCCTTGTTTATAGAACATGCTAAAAGTCTAAAAAGTCCTTAAAAACAAATGATATTTTACTACATGTAAAAAAAATTTTGAAATCAAATGGCTTAGTAAGATAATAATATAATAAAATGTAAAATTAAAAAATACACATGATTTTTTCATGGCATTCAAATCGCACAACACTTGTTTAACTTGCTAAAAAATGTTATATTGGCTCTTTTTTTTTTTTCCAAATTTATGATGAATTTGAAGTTTTCAGTTTGATGGCTTAAATTGCTATCTCTGAAATAGATTCAATGCCTATCTTATACATTTTCTTCTTTTATATGTTTATTTAAAATAAAGGATTAATGTATAATAAGCATTACACTATTGTGCATCATATTTAATAATATTCATCAGATTATGTTCATTAATATTTGTTCTACATAATCTTAAAATCCCAAACTTATTTTAATGTACATAAATACTAAACTAAATGTACATTATATTTATTTTTATTTGCTCTATATATAGGTAGGTTTATAATGTTCCTTCTATATCGTTCATAAAAACAAAGGTTAATCTACATAAAATTTACATTACATATGCATCATGTACTATGTTCATAATAATTAGTTCTATACGTTATAAATGTAAACATTTAATATACATAAACATTAAACGCAGGTACACTTATATCTATTTTATTTACTCAGTTGTAAGTCATAATGTTCGCTTTATATGCTCATGAAAAACAAACTTATGTAATAAAACATTATTACTAAAGTCAATGACTTATGGTAACTAATTTTTTTTTTTAAGAAAAATTAAATATTCAATATGATTTTCTTTTTAAAAGATTTCAATCAGTTTTTATGACTTTTTATACATTAATTTTATTTTATTTGTAAAGAAGAAGGAAAGGAAAATAAATGTAAGTTGAAAAAAAAATTAAAAAGAAAAAATGTGGATATCACTAGAATTATAGACCCCTATTTTCCCTTTCGTAGTTAGGCCTCTTGTGACAAACGAAAGTTATTGTAACTCAACGATTGATTCACACCTTGAGGGGTACGAATCTTAGTTGAGACTAGCATAATAGGTCTACATGAAGACGTGAAGACGACAAGATGATCGAAAGATGCTTCCAGACGAAAGATGGATTGGGCAAGTCTCGGATAGACCTCATTTGACAAAGAAGACCTCTCGCCAAAGAGAAATGTCGAAAGATAAGGTCAATCTTTCGACGAACATCTCTGAGCAAACAAGTCAAGACAGACTTGTAAAGACAAGCAATGAGAATGTTGTCTATGACTCAAGATGGGCAAATCATTCGGACAAAAAGTGTAATAGGATTGATCCTCACAAAAGTCAAGAAGCATTAAAGGGCTTGTACCTCTTTGTCAGAGAACAAGGACAAAAGTCATTATGCTTTTGGCTCCAATGGCTACATAGTACAAGTGCATTGAATGCTTGGTGCCACTGGTTATACTCACTGTATTAGTTTTGAAATCTTCATTCTCCTGTCCAACGGATGAATTTCCACCTCTAAATACCTCTCTTCACCATTTGAAGAAGGTGCTGGTTATTTCCACTCTGTGCCTATCTAAAGAAAAAGCTCTTCAAACAGTTCAATCTCTTAAAAACTTTTCACAACCAGTGTTTATGTGAAGTTTTCCAAAAGGCTCATCCATTTTCATACTTCACAATTTGACGTCTTGCATATTTTCAAGAGAAGATTCATCTTAGATATAAAGACAAGTTTCAATCAGTTAGAGAAACACCAGATTATCTTTCTAACATCTCAACTTAGGAAGAAGTTGATAGAGGCGGAGTAAACTCGAGGAGTTGAAAAACCTATCAAGTGGTTGTCCAGCTTAGTGATCAGGAAGCAGCTTGAAGTAGTTTGTACTAGGAGTGATAGTGCAAACCCTTTCACGAGTTGTGAAAGAAGAGTGGAGTAGGCTTTGTTAACAGCCAAACCACTACAAATCTCTCTCTCTCTCTATATCTCTTTATTTACTGCTTTATTGCTTTCGTGCATAGCATATCATATCGACCAAACACTAAAATTTCCTAACGAAAGTGTGCAAAGTATAACTAAGACGAATCTTTAATTTCGCTGTGCATCGCTCCGAAAGGAGCTGCTTTGAAAAATCGATTAGAGTCTATTCACACCCCCCCCCCCCATTTAGACTCTTTTCGATCCTACCGGACCAACAAATAAAATTATAGTGTATATAAAATAAAATTAAATAACATTTTCAAATATTTGAGTTTATAAATATCGAATGAACTGTATGTATATCGAAATGAAACTGTAGTTGTGTTGAATTGAAACTGCGTGTATACAAAATGAAACTGAATAACAGAGTTACTTTTTGCGAAAGGGTGCAGAAACGACATGAAACGGATGCCGTTTTCTTTTTATTAAATAAAACAACGTCGTTTTGATGCGTGGTGCATAATCGATTATGCACCGCGGTAACGATATAATTTTCCCAAATTATACCGTGCACCAAAAAACGACATCGTTTTGACCATGTTTTTTTTTTTTTTTTTTTTTTAGAAACATGTTTCCCGTTTCTACTCTTAAATTAAAAAAAAATAAAAAAAATCTATGTTTCGAATGTACATAAACTCATAACAGAATAATCTAACATAATACATAATAAACATAATCAAACAGAATACACATAATCTAACATAATACATAATACATATTACCATAACATAATACACATAACTCATAACAAAATACACATAATCTAACGTAATACATACTACAGAATACACATAAACTCATAACATAATACACATAATCTAACATAATACATAGTACACATAACTCGTAACATAATACAAATAAATTATAATATAATACACATAATCTAACATAATACATAATACACATAAACTCATAATAAAATACACAAACTCTTAACATAATACACATAAAATCTGAACAATAAAAAATGATAACGTTTTGATCAGAGTGCACAATGCATTGTGCGCCTTAGTGCACGGTATATCGATTGCCCATCATATTCATTTATCAACCCTACAAGATGGTGATTTGTTTTTCCATCCTTAAAACCACCTAATAATACACAATTCATTGTTTATTAAAAAAATGGTATAGTTGTCAGGGAATCATTCATTGAATGACAACCAAAAAAAAAAAATGGTAGCTTAGGATTCAGTATGATGACAAATCCAATAAATAATAAGATAGTCATTTAGTGAGTTGTAAACGTGTAATGTCTAATTTTAATATAACAAGATTAACAACTATGATTAAACATTCAATATTTAATTATTATTTCATTTGTCCAATTTTTAGGTTTATTCATTGTACGTGTATTTAAGATTCATTATTTAGTAGATATACTAACTAAAAGTAAACTTTTAATATATTAAAAAAATATTATGTATACTTAAAATGAATATTTATCAATAATTTGCATTGAATGTAAATTATAATCCAGAATATAATTTGCTGACATGAGACTCACCCAAAAATTAAATAAAGAATGGGCTGCTCCAATAATTTGCTCACAGGGAGACAATGCCGTGTCACTAGGAGCAGGAGAACCGGAAAGAATGAGTTTAAACTTAATTAAGTCTTCGCAATCCTTTTTGTGTGGATCATTGGTACGATCCCACGTTGACTCCTCAAGAGATTGTGGAGTGGTATTTAAATTAAAACTAAATTTTTATTCGTAATTTGTGAGCTAGCTTTTGTGATGGAGTGAAGACCCTATCTAAAAAAGGACTACCCGGTGCTTGATAAACTTCGGGACGCCGCTTTTCTTGTGGTTTAATTAACCCAAGCCGGTTGTAATAAGTCTTTTAAAGACATAAATACCATTATACAAAATGATATAATAATAATAATATAATAATATAATAATAATAATAATAATAATAATAATAATAATAATGAATATGATTTATGATATACTGAATAATATATATATATATATATAATATATATATATATATATATATATATATATATATATTTATTTATAATATACACTTGTGTGAGACTGATAAGTGTCAAAATGTTCATGTTTTCACTTTGCATTTAAGCTTATTTTCCTTTTATTTGTTTTAATTTTGCCCAAAGTATCTTCTCATTTGATTCAATTGCGTGTTTATGTCTAATTATGGATGATTTAGATGATTGAATGATTTTTGGGACATTTCGGATGCATGTAGAGTCATGTGGAGTCAATGAGAAGCCTATGAAGATGGGAGCAACACTTCTTAGAGAATCAAATTATGGTGTTTTTAGTGGTCTTGGTCATTTTGAAAACAAAGGCAAAAGTGGAGCAAAAGAGCAAGAAGTTGAAATTCTCGCACAAATCATCCACTGCTCAGTATTTTGGCCATATCTCTGCGTATAAATGTCCAAATAAAGTGATTTTTATATCATTAGAAATCTAAATTGAAGGGCTACAACTTTGGTGAAGATCACAAATGCTAATTCAAAAATTTTAGGGGTGAAAAATAGCCTAGAAGTCGAAGCAAGTGTATAAAATTTCGGCCAGCAACCAGGCAGTGTACACTGCCTAGTGGCATGGGTATGGCCACCCCCGTGGCCACTGGGCATGTTCCTACAGTTTCTTGGCCACGGGGTGTTCCCTACATTATCTGCACTCATTACCACCCCGTTCTATCATTTTAAAAGGAGTTTTTTTCACCAAAAACAACATCTTTCATTTCCTTATCATTTCTCTAAATAATTAGCGTTTTGCTCTAGAATAATTTAGAATTAGTGTAGATATTGCTTCCTTTCCTTTTCAGGTCAAGAACATTTGCAATCTTGGATTTCAAGGACTCAATAGAGAAGTTTTCTTATTATCTCTTCTATTTACTTTTCTTCTGTGCTTTTAAATTACTCTTTTTTAATATTGTGTATCTATTGTTATATTATCAGGTAGCTAAGGTGCTTTATGTGACAGGATTTGGTTTGACCTTTCTGTTATTCGCGATGTCTATTTGGAGTTTATTGCATAAAGTGCATTAATGTTGGAGTGTTCTAGGGTTAGTTTGGGTGTGAATTGGTTTGCTTATGAAATTGTGTATAATTGTTGGATCCCAATATATATGCCCTTTATTTGGGAGGTGTGTTGGTTGCTACCGAGAGTAGAGCTTGTACCATTAGGCACACATTCGCACACTTAATGGGGCCCAATACGAGGAGTATTTCGGGATAAGGAGAATTAATGCCTTTGTGGATTCTTGCTTGGCAATCTTGGGTTGAATTGCCACAAGAGTGGGAGTTTAAGTGAGGTTACAAGTCCAAATAGCTACGAGAGTTGGTATTTGGACACTTTTGTGCTCTCATTTGCCCTATGGCGTTGCTTTTAGTTCCCTAATCCTTTAGTACAATTTTGCATCTTAGCTTGAATCAACCAAGTTCCGGTCCTTTGGTTTACTTGTCTTTGTTATTTGCTTAATCATATCAACCCATCTCCTTATCAATAGGCCTAGCTTTTAAAATGGTAGTTTTAGCTTTGCTTAACTCGCTTTGCCATCATTCCTAACATTACAAGAGGGCCCATCGTCCAGTAGAACGATATCTAAACTCTATACTGTGATTTGGTACTTGATGGATGGTGGCTGAAACCAGCCTTTATAAGAAACTGACTCAGGATCCTTATTCGTGAACGTAGTCGAGTAGGGTCAGGATCAATAAGAAATATAATACCTTTAATACTAGCAAATGTAATGCTAATTAAGAAATAAAATTGGTTTGTTTACATTAATTATAAGGAAAAACATAATACTTTTGAGGACAAATGTAATACTTTTATATTTGAATGTAAAAGTATTACATTTTTCATCAAAAGTATTATATTTTCCTTTATAAGTAATATTGCACTTATATAGGAGAATGTAATACTTTTACATCAAAATGTAAAAGTATTACATTTTTCATACAAGTGTCAAGTAATGAACATTTTGTTCTTGATTTAGTATTACATTTTATCTTGATCCGACCATTACGGACAATGATTCGTGTGACGGTCAGATTTATCCAAAACGATGAGACTTTTCATATGGGAAAGCCTCTACATGCCATCTGAGCTATCACTACTATAATAATATTTTAAATTAAAATATATAATTTGACCAAACCATTATCAAATTATTAAATTAATTAGGCAAATAATATAACTCAAATTAATTCAATTAATTGATGTGTAAGTTTAAATAGTTTAATTAAGATATGACCCAATATTATTGATACATTCAATGTTGTCAAATTTTTGCCTGTCTACACAAACTATTTAATTTCCACATTTTATTGTTTAATTATTACAAATAAGTTTTTTTTTTTAATCAAATGAAATTTTCCTATGTGGTCATCTCAAGGATTTTTATGTGTGATGAGTTAAATTTTATATAAATATTGCTCTTTTTCTAATAAGTATTATAGTTTCCTAACTCCTCAAATCCTAAATATTACATTCTAATTTAAATGTATGACACTTTTAATCAAAAGCATCATATATTTTTCTTCATAAGTAATGATCAGTTTTCTTCTGATTAATATTACATATTTGATCATAAATATTACATTTCTATCTAAATTTGATCCATCCAAGAAGAGGATTCATGACAATCATAAGAGACAAATCATTATACCATGGATTATGGTTTACTTTTTAAGTTGTTCTTCGAATTCATTCTTTTTCGAGTTAATATCCAATTTAGTTATTGACTATATTAATTTTCTCAGTTTAGTTCTAAATAACATAGTGTCCTGGCCTTAATTAGATCACCGACCTTTTGTTTTTACTAACTGAATCCTATTAAGATAGCCCATAAATTAGTTAGGGTGACAGACTCTCGGATTGACTCTCATTCTTGAGTCTTCTGTCTTCCCAAATTGTTTTGCTCACTTTTCCCCATTCTACTTAACAATAGTTTTTTTTTTTTTTTTTTTTTCCAAAAAAAAAAAAAAGATGAACAAGTCGGTGTAATAAATGGAGGGTTTTCGGGGCCAGCTGGGATGCACGCACAGTTTTGCTTAGAAAAATTAATATATATAATCAAGAGAAGTTCACATGCATACACATTACAAATTCAACCATTGCAGTAGATCTAACACATTAACCCTTGAAATTACATAAGCACTACTACCAAAACAAATAAAATAGTTAGATTATGATAAGCCAACCCTTTGCCTTTGACTTCACATTCCGAAACATGGCAGGAGTATCTCTAAATTAGCTGTGCTTTTAATCCTTCAATTTCTTGGTCATTTTGATTTATTCTTCTCAACAATCCAGGAATAATTTCTTTTGATGTTGAACGCATTAAATATATATAATCAAGAGAAGTTCACATGCATACTCATTACAAAGTCAACCTCCTCGTTCAATAATACTCCAGTCTGGGATCTCAGTTCAGATCAGATCTGGGCTGCATTATTATTATTAAGTGTTTGGGTGGGAAGTAAAAATGATGATTTTGTTTTGAGAAAAGGGTCAAATGTACCCCTAAACATTTCGCTAAAGGTCAATTAACCGCCCACAAACTTTTTGAAAAGGGTCATTGAACACATGAACACACAATTTTTGAGTCACTTGACCCCAATAACCGGTAACTTTTACCTGATGAACCGGTAATTTACACCGTGACGTGCACATAAGCGTTGGAGTGAGTACTTGGCTGCCACAAAGCAAAAAAATATTAAATTTTAAAAAAATTAAATTAATAAAAAAAAGAATTTTAGGGCCTGATTTTAAATTCTTTTTTTATTAATAATTTTTTTATGCTTATGGTGCAGTCAAGTACTCACTCCAACGCTTATGTGTCACGCTACGGTGTCCAATTACCGGTTCATCAGGTAAAAGTTACCGGTTATGGGGTTAAGTGACTCAAAATTGTATGTTCATGTGTTCAATTGACCTTTTCAAAAGTTTGTGGGTATTGACCTTTAACAAAATGTTTTAGGGGCCTATTTGAACCCTTTTCTCTTTTGTTTTTGATAATAGTATAGATATAGATATTAATAATTGATTATTTTTAATTTTTTTTCACAAAATCTTCATATATTCATTAGATTAATATTAAAATAGTGACCTATAATTTTTATCTAAATATTAAAAAAAATTCTCTTTTTTTTGTGTGTAAAAATATTCCTTATATACATATTTTATTAGATTAATAGTAAAATACTGCGTAGAAATAATTTTAGAACATTGGTCCGTTTACTAACAGAAAATTTTTTCTTTGTTTTCTTTTTTAATTTTTCAGTTTTCATTCTCAATTTTCCATTCTCTGTTTTCTGTTTAGAAAACTTGTTTACAAGCGAAAATTGTTTTCAGTTTTCCGTTTTCTAATTTTTCAGTTTTCATCTAGAATTTAGTTTAGATAATATTAATATTTTTGAGCTAATATTTAAAATATATATTTTGGATATATTTTTTGGTCCTACTGTTATAGGGGAGTTTCCAATTTTTATCCACTTCAATTCTTTTTGTCACTTTACAACCACTGTTAGTCTGTTATTGAATGTGTTCCACTTTTAGTCCACCGTTAATATTTTCGTCAAGAGGTCGTATAATCAAAGGGTATTTTGGTTTTTTTTTTTTTTTTTTTTTTTTTTTTTTTTTTTTTATGTTTGCTCTTATCTTTTAACCAGTCGCTTCGTCCTCCTCCTCCGGATTATCGAAGATGGCTATTCGAACAAACGAGAATGGGAAGCAAAGCTACCATCATTAAATATTCATTGGATTTCATACGAGGTCTTAAGTTCGAAGTTTCGAACCCTATTCCAATTAAAGTTGACATATTTAGTACTCTATTTTATTTTTATTAAATCAAATAATAATTTATAGTTACAAACAAAAAATAATACATATGCCCATTTCGATCTTTAATTTAGAATTATGTATCTACAATGTTTTTATTCAAAAAATTTATTCATATCAATAAATTAAATAAGAGAAATAATTTCATTAGTTATATTGTCTTTATTTTTCTCCAATATAAATTTTTACATTCAAATTCATCAATTGATTATATTCGCTACATTGTCCCTGCAATGTCTTTATTAAAAAAAATATTTTCATTATCAATAATTAATTAAGAGAATTAATTTATTATATTATATTGTCTTTATTTTTTTCCAATGTAAAAATTCTTTACATTCAAATTCATCAATTGATTATATTCACTAAATTTTCTATTATCTTTTTTTGTGCACTATTTTTTAATTAAATATCAAAGTTATAATACAAAATAATGTTATATATTTATTTACCAAGTATTTTATTAATACCTTGAAAAAATTAAGAAAAATATAATTAATAAAACCAATCATATTAACTACTTGAGAAATTTGTTGATAAAGGAGAGTATTCAAATCACACAACAAATTGAAGTGAGAACTATCTCGTAATGTCCTTGTTTGACAATCAGTAGTTAGCGGTTAGCGTTAGCAGATTATGTTAGTTGATTTTGACCAGCGAATTATATCATGGTGGGGTAAAAAGATATTTGAAAAAATTATTTTTTTAGATTAACATGTAAAATGACCTAAGGTAACATATATTTAATATATAATAATAATAATAATAATAATAATATAATAATAATAATAATAATAATAATAATAATAATATTGTTTTAAAAAAATAAAAAAATAATTAAGCCAATCATATTAACTATTTGGGGGATTTATTTACAAAAAGAGTATTCAAATTACACAACAAATTGAAGTGGAAAACTACCTTGCAATGTCCTTGTTTGACAATCAACAATTAGCTATTCAATATTAATATATATTTAAATTTTATGCCCTAATTTTATTTGCTCTCCCTTATGTCCGTATTTGGTTTCAACCATACCTATACAATTATTTTATTGACAATTATAATCAATCTTCACTATATTTTCTTGCATTTGTAAACTTAGAATTACCTATTTAAATACGCAAATTCAACATTCAATTATTTATGCATGTACAATTCTAATATAATCCTGTCTTGATATACTTTAAAGTACTTATTAAAAAATAAAAATCATTGGACATTATCCCAATCGCGCAATGCGCGTAAAAAACTAGTATATATATATATATATATTATATATATATATATATATATATATATATATATATATATATATATATTATTCGCTCTATATATAGTATGTTTATAATGGTCCTTCTATATGTTCATAAAAACAAAGGTTAATCTACATAAAATTACATTACATATGTATCATGTTTAATAACATTCATCATTTACTATGTTCATAATAATTTTACATTCTATATGATTTTAAATCTAAACATTAATATACATAAACATTAAACGCAGATACATTATATTTATTTTCATTTACTCAGTTGTAAAGTCATAATGTTGTTTTATATGCTCATAAAAACAAACTTAATGCACATAAACATTATACTAAACTAATGACGTTATTAACTAATTCTTTTTTTTTTAATTAAATATATCAGTATGATTTTCCTTTAACAAATCTCAATTAGAGCTTTTTAATGACTTTTTTATACCATACATTAATTTTATTTGTAATGAAGAAGGAAGGAAAATAAATATAAGTGAAAAAATTAATAAGAAAAAATGTGGATATTATTTTGGTCTATATAACAACCTAAGTACTTGTCAATGATATAGCAACCTAAGTCCTTGTCATAGTTTGGGAACAACGATAGAGATATCAAATTAAGGAACTCCATCTTAATCATTATTATTATTATTATTATTATTATTAAAAGGAAGGGGATACCCTACATATATATACACTATTACCTCAACTGAGGTTCGAACCTTACACCTCCCACTTAGGGGAGTAACCCGATACCAGTGGACTAC
>VALG01008185.1:0-11014 GCA_009835305.1 Ipomoea purpurea | reverse complement strand
GGAAGAAGTCAACATGTCAGATTGTTAAAAGCTATTCCTAAGGAATTATTTGTGGTGGTGACTTATGCTATGAAGATTAAAATAATTATTGTGGTGATGACTTGTTGCAAAGTGAGTGGACGGCTGCATATTTGGAGGATTTTGTTGGAGTGGAAAACAATATAAAAGGAAGGCTTTAACACATTTGAGTTTACGGATTTTCACTTGCTAAATTGAGAGAAGACAAATTATATTATTACAATCTTATTAAGCTGAATTGAGCATTGATATTTTAAGTGAAAGACATTCTAGAAAGCTACTGTATTAATCTCCATTATTTATTATATTATTTCTTGAGGATTTCTGTCTGAGCTGCACAGTCAGTACCTGTACAGCTGAAGCTTCGGTTGAAGATCGACACGGCATGCGCGTACAATCCTGAGTAGATGTTAGGAAGGTGTTGTAGTGGTAAAGGCTGAAGGCCATTTGTACTTACATCTTGTAATACTACTTTTGGTGAACATCTATAGTGATTGGGCAGACGTAGGAGAAAGAGCTCTGAACTGCGTGATCAATCTCTGAGTACTTGTTTTATTCTTATGCTTTTATATTTTGTTATTTATGTTCATTAAATAACCTAATTAATTGACGGAGCATTTCAATTGGTATCAGAGCCTGTACACTTAATTTATTAGTCTATTGATCTGGCTATTTCGTGCTTCTTGAACTCAAGCTTTCAGCGGCTTTTATTATTATTCTTTGTTATACTATTTTGTTCAATCTCGCTGTTTATTAAGTGTTTCAGAAATGGACCGTTTGAAGGTTCTTCCCCAGTTGACAGGCGACAACTATGCCTATTGGAAAGCTCGCACACGTACACATCTTAAGGCCCAAGGAGACGCTGTTTGGCGATCCGTGGTGACAGGTTGGACTCATTTGACTAAAGCGAGTACAAGTGATTATGGAATGCGAGTAACTAAACCTGAAACCAAATGGTCCCAAACTGAAATAACTAATGCTGGATATAACGATAAGGCCTTATATACGATTTACTCCCTTATGCATGAAAGTCAGTTTTCTATAGTTGCATATTGATTCAGCTAAAGGTGCTTGGGAAGCTCTTGAGTCAACTTACGAAGGAACTACATAGGTGAAACAATCAAATCTGCAACTGGTCTAGTCAGATTTCGAAGAGCTTCGAGTGAATGAGGATGAGACAATCATCGACTATCACACGCGTACAAGAACTGGCGAATCGTGCAATGGTCCTTAGTGAACCATTCTCGCAAGCAAATCTTGTTAAGAAAATACTGAGATCCTTACCCCCGAGGTTCAGAATGAAAGTCACGGCTATTCAGGAACACGACGGCTGGGAGAACAAAACTGTTACTCAATTAATGGGAAATCTTAGAACCTACGAAATGAAGATTTTAACTGATCACAGAAAACGAAAAAAAAAAAAAAAAAAAAAATGTAGCTTTTGCCGCTGAAGGAAATAATGTTGTATCTGATTCAGACGAACCAGGTGATGATACAGTTGTTTATTTGACTAAAAAATTTTCTTAAATTTTGAAACATGTATCAAATAATTCACGCAACAAAAATCCACAAAGAGGAACAATGTCATCCAAAGCTAGTCCTAGGACGAGCTTGTCAAACTTCAAGTAGTCAGTCTCACGTCCAGGGCAGTCCAAAGAAAAATCTAACAATAAAGGAATCAAATGTTATGAGTGTGAAGGCTTTGGACATGTACAAGTAAAGTGTGCCACCTACCTTAGACGCAAAAAGTCTATGTCAGCCAATTACCTGGAGTGACGGCGAGCCTTGTTGAAACAACTGGATCTGATGTCTAAGAAATCTCGGGTAATTTTGTTGCTTTTACTGCACGTATTTCTGGATGTTCAGAACTTGAAGGAGAAGCTGACTCAGAAGGAAGTGAATATGTCTCAGCGAAGATTTAGAATTAAATGCTTTATCTTTTGAAGTTGAGTTTAATAAGTTGTACCCAAAATGGAAGCCCTAAGAAAAGAAAATCTCCAAATTGGCTAGTGAGATAGGGATTGTAACAAATGTAGTAAAGTGTACCAAACTCAAATAGCTGATAGGGTCTCTTCTTAAAGGCAGCTGCCCGGAGGAAGAGAGACTGAAACAGGAGGGTACAGGACCCGAGACCTACAAAGACAAATCCAAATGATGCACACCACTTCAACAACTTGACAAAATCCTTGATTCCGGAAGAAAAACTTCTGCAAAATTCGGTTTGGGTTTCACCGGAAGCAACTCAAAGGATAAAACGGTATTCGTCAAAGCGTCTGGCACTGATCCAGGAGACATTCCTTAATCCAGCTCAACAAAACATAACAGTGGTATAGTAAGGTCAAACAAGCAACAGTACAAACTCCATAACCCCGTATGTCATTATTACAGGTTGCGTGGTCATACCAGACCTGAATGCTAATACTTTTACCAGGATCAAAGAATCAAGAAGTTCAGGCACAAGAACATTCAACCATTTACAAAACATATTTGGGTTAAAAAGACTGACTATATTTCATTTGTTTCTTTTCAATCTAAAAGTGCAAGACGAGAAGTAAGTAGTGGTATTTCGACATTGCCTGTTCTAGTCACATGACAGGAAATGTCAAATTTCTAAGCAACGTGAAGGCTAGCAAAGAGTGAATCACTTGTTGGTGACGGTGTTAAACGTCAAGGTCACGGCGTATGCACTCTAAATTGGACTGGCCTACCCAAGTTAGAAAAAGTACTGCTTGTGAATGGTCTTCATGAAATCTCATTTAGTATATGCCAACTCTGCCAACAAATTGGAACGTGTCCTTCACCAAAAATACCTGCAATGTCCTGGACGACACAAATCAATGCGTTATGGAAGGTAAGAGGTCAACTGACAATTGCTACATTCTGACCAACAAGGTTGTTTTTCTACAGGTCTAGTGGTTGATGAAGCTGAGTTATGGCATCAAAAAGCTAGGACATCTAAGCTATAGCTCAGGAAATATCTAAGGCATCTTAAAATGAAAATTGACAAATTTGCATTTGAGGGTTGCAATTAAGAATTACAGGTTTATTACTCTTCAATCCTTTCGTTAATTTCTTGATTTTATTTTGGGTGTCATTGTCTAATATGTCTTGTGAAATACCTACAAATATTCTTATGTCAAAAGCTGAGTTTTCTATGTGTTTTGTTATCTAAATTGGTGCCCTACTTCAATATCCTTGCTTCATCAAATGTTGACAATTCTTGCATCTTTGCCAATGTAATATTCTGCATCTGTGATAGAATCAATCAAGATCAGGGAATTTATCTTTTGAATTAATGGTTCTGTTCCTACATTCCTCACATTCCATCTGTCTTTTTTTTTTGGAGTGTGTCTATGATTGATTTTCCTCTATTTTATTAATTTTCTTGCAATAAGTCCTTTTCGTTGCCTACTACTACTCTATGTGTTTACTAAACTGCGGGTTAATTCTTTGCATTTTGTTCTTGACTATTTTCTATGTGATTACTAAATGTACTACTTGCATTGTTTTGAGTGATTTTGAACTGATAAACCTATTTTTGCTTAGGTTATTTTATTGGTGTTTCTTGTGTTGAATCTTTGAATTTTTATATGGTTACTTGAATGAAAATTTGATAATTTGTTTATATTTGTATTCTCCTGTGTTACTATGTGAATGTGTTTTTGTTGGTCTGGTCATGACCCTATCTGTGTTTTCTTGTACTTATTGTGCTAACTGTTATGAATTCTTGCTTGAAGTTGATTTATATGAATTTGTGCCTGATTTTGATCTATTTGAATCTCTGGCTGAATATGCTTTACATGACCAGGCTTGTTTTGTTTGTATGTTTTACCGTGCTATCTGGTATGAATCTGTGCTTGACTTTCTTTATATGAATCTGTGCATAAATTTGCTTTATCTGAATGTGCTTACTGTCTTATTTACCAATCTATCTTCTTGAGTGACTCAATTGTGTGCTTTTTGTGTTATTTGCTACGAATTTGTACCTGAATGCGTTTGTTACTTGGTATGTGTTATCTACTTAATCTGCTCCAACTTGACTTGTGTTTATATGTTATTTGTTAAATTGTTATCACGTTTTGCTTTTCTCGTTGTTTCTAATCTTCATATGCAGGTTCAGTCCCATAGGGCACTCCGTTAGACTCAATCCACGAATATAGATGTTCACCTTTGTCAATTTATCGGCAAAAAAGTGGGGAGTATATACAAAGGGGGGGTATGGATTAAGGGGGAGTTTTGTAAACTAATTGTTGGAATTTTGATTTTTTGATATCTTTTTGGAATGAGGGGGAATTAAGAAAGCGGGAATTGTAGTAAATAAATGGTTTAATGAATTGGTGTTTGGGTCGTGACTGTTGGTACTATGATTTTTGGTGGCAATCTCTAATCTTCTAATCTCTATTA
This sequence comes from Ipomoea purpurea, assembly GCA_009835305.1. Lineage (NCBI taxonomy): Eukaryota > Viridiplantae > Streptophyta > Magnoliopsida > Solanales > Convolvulaceae > Ipomoea > Ipomoea purpurea. The sequence goes on along the minus strand of VALG01008185.1, from coordinate 6,592 downwards.
TGAAGTCAGTAGCTCTATTATGCAGTTCTCTTTTGGAAGAATAGCTTTTATTTAGCTATTCTATCTTCTTATTATTCTTTGGACTATCTGGGTTATTATTAACGGCAATGTATTGGAGTTCTATTGGGCTTCATCATGACTGATTGTTTTGGGAATTACTATGCTGTCATTGGATGGAATATGGTCCAAAAAGAGCTTGGGTAATTACTTATCTTATATTAGGCTATTGTCTAGCACACATACTAAAGGGTTGTTTAATAAAATTAATTTATTTCTCTTCCTTGCCCAAAGTATAAGATGTTATAGTGTTTTTTTTTTTTTTCAAATAAATGCAAAAGAAGGGGCGGAGATTGTATGTACAAAGTTAGTACACATTTAACCATGATGTTGGACTAATTTATTATTACTTTAATAGATTTAAGTTAGGCTAAAAGCTCTTGGACCATTTCCTTATCATATGATGAATCTTTTTGGAAAACATGGGTTATGTACGTACATATATTATGGAAAGGTGTCAACATGTCAGATGGTTAAAAGCTATTCCTAAGGAATTATTTGTGGTGGTGACTTATGTTATGAAGATTAAAATAATTATTGTGGTGATGACTTGTGCAAAGTGAGTGGACGGCTGCATATTTGGAGGAGTTTGTTGGAGTGGAAACAATATAAAAGGAAGGCTTTAACAGATTGAGATTTACGGATTTTCACTTGCTAAATTGAGAGAAGCCAAATTATATTTATTACAATCTTATTAAGCTGAATTGAGAATTGATATTTTGAGTGAAAGACATTCTAGAAAGCTACTGTATTAATCTTCATTATTATTATATTATTTCTTGAGAATTTCTGTCTGAGCTGCACAGTCAGTACCTGGTACAGCTGAAGTTTCGGTTGAAGATCGTCACGGCATACACGTACAATCCTGAGTAAATGTTAGGAAGGTGTTGTAGTGGTAAAGGTTGAGGGTCATTTGTACTTACCTCTTGTAATACTCCTTTTGGTGAACATCTATAGGTGATTGGGTAGACGTGTGTTGCCCCACAGACGTTGGAGAAGGAGTTTTGAACTGCGTGATCAGATCTCTGAGTACTTGTTTTATTTTTATGCTTTTATATTTTGTTATTTATGTTCATTAAATAACCTAATTAATTGATAATGCAATATCTCTTCTAAAACAAGTAGAACATTAAAGGTGTAATTAAATTCAAGACTCACGAGCAATTTCAGATGATAGCACATTCAGTTACGGTACTCATACTGCTCAGTAGACACCCAATACATGTAAAGGAAATCTTGATGATTCATTGGTGAGTGATAGCACATTCAGTTACGGTTCAATCCTCTGCACGTACTTTCTCTAAATTGTAATTCTTCTCTGGTATTCAGCTCCGTCACTGAAATTGATTGATTTTCATGGGCCGGGGTAGATAAAGGAAATCTTGATGATTCATTGGTGAGTGGTTGCATTCATGGTTGCAGTAGCCAGCAGGTACTCGCTAGGCACTAGCATCGGGCGATAGAGTACCCTAGCGCCTAAACGTTTAGGCGGCGCGTCTATGCGAACTAACTAAGAAAAGAAAACAATGTATATTTATATTATATTATATTATATATATATATATAGTATACTGAGTGAGGTATATATTATGTATCATATAAATATATATATATTAGCTACTATACTATTATTAATATGGATTAGGAGTTAGGACGGCATGCTTAGGTGTTTAGATGGGTAAAATAAAAGAATATCTTGATTCTTGAAGATTCTACATCCTTGGCTGATATCATGCATCAAAACTAACTTAACAATTTTGTTCGATGGGATGGAAAATTAAAGAACGTACATTAAATATATATGTGGTTAGCAATTATTTTCTTGATGCCTTAACTTTTTTGGTGATTAATAATGATAATGCATCTCTTATCTTTCCTTTTTGGAAGACTGGAAAACATACTGTATTGATATATACAAATTAAAGTGTGCTTAATCCTTTGTGGTTGGTGTTAAGTGCCAAAATCCTGCCGGCTTATAAATACTCAATTACAAAGATTTGATCTTTTTCATGGAAATATGGCAGAATATAGAAACAAGTCAACCAACTTTGGTTATAGAGCATATTTGACTGATAGTATTTGCATACAGTTAAAGGCTATATAGGATTCTCATCATCCAGATTGTCAAGTTCTTGGTTGCAGTGGCATTATTAGAGATGGTTTTTTTTGCTTGGCCTTGCATGAAGAGAAACTAGAAAGTAGGCAAAACGAATGACTGAGATTGATAAATGCCACCATCCCACAATGGTAGTTGCCAATTGGGAGCATTTGTATTCATATTAGGAAAGTATTGTCATATGCATGATTTTACTCCTTGCTGAATAGACTCTAGATATGCCATTTAGCTTTCCTGTCTAGCAAGTGCCATTTAGTGTTTCTTGTCAGCTTTTCTTACGTATAACCTTCCAGAATTGGATAGCTTCGAACTACATCTAACTATTGATTTCATTGCAAATTATTATTTTTATATTTACATGTAGTTCAACATAGTTGATTATGACAATTATTGACTGGGTTTGATCCGATTATCATCAATCGTCATATAGAGTAGGTATGATTTGGTCATTTGTGTTTATGTCTTGAATTGGTCGTGAATTTGCTGTCAGTAGTATTATGACTTGGAATGATAATTAGAATGTAATGGAAGCTTTACTTGTTATTTGAACCTTATTAGCTTTGGACAATTATGTTAACTACACTTGAACAGGTATGTGAATGGATAATTGTTTTTTTATATGTATTAAATTTAAGCATGTGAAATATTTAGAAAATGGTTACAAAATCCTTGTTCTTTTTCACAATAGACAACAGTTAGAAACGTTGACTTTTCACAAAAGGACAACAGTTAAGGGTGTTATAACACACCCAATAGAGCAACGTTTGATAACTGTTGTCTTTAAAGAAAAGATCAGTTTAAAAACTGTTGTCTATGTCGTGATCTTTTAACAACACGTTTAGACAACGGTAAAAAAACGTTGTCGTTAAGTAGAAAAGACAACTGTATAAACCGCTTGTCCTATTTGCGTTGATTTTAACCAACACCGTTAACAACACTTAATAGACAACTTGGAAAAAACACTGTGGTCGCTTGATAGAAAAGACAACGGTTAATATGTAACTTGCGTGACTTAACAAACATGGTTTCAACAAACAATTAATAGAACCAAACCCGGTTAAAAAAAACCTGTTGTCGTTGGAGAAAAGACAACGGTTTAATAACGTTGTCTAATTGCGGTGCTTTGAATACACCGGTTCAACAACACCTAAATAGTAACGGTTGTGTGTGGTAGAAAAGACTAACGGTTAATAACCGTTGTCTATGCGTGACTTTTAACAACACCTGTTTAACAAACACTAATAGACAACGGGTTGCAAAAAACCGTTGTCGTTGGTGAAAAGACCAACGGTTTATAACCGTTGTCTATGCGCAGGACCTACAAACAACACCGTTCAACACACACATTAATAGACAACGGTTAAAAAACGTTGTCGTTTAGTGAAAAGACAACGGTTAATAACCGTTGTCTCCATGCGCATTGAATCCTACAACAACACGCTTCAACAAACACTAATAGACAACGCTTAACAAAACCGTTGTCGTTGGTAGAAAAGCACAACGGTTAAAAAAACCGTTAGTATATGCCAATGACCTACAACGAACACGGCTTCAACAACAGAAAAAGTATACCCCCTACGACCAACGGTTACATAACCGTCTGTCTATGTGCTTTTTCTTGTAGTGACACCCATCTAGGGTTCTAAGTCAGGTAGAGGCAACCAAAATGGCTAACGGTTCCTTAAGAGACAACACAATAGTAAAATCAAACTGTGGCTGGAGAAAACACAGCTACTGCTTCCGCTCTTATACCGAGTCAGATTCCTCGGTATATATATCAATATAGTTAGATTTTTGGTATCTAACAGAAAACCTTAATTATATTCCATTTATTGAAACAACAATTCATTAGTACGTACAACATCATTATTTAATTAAAAATGTATAGAAAATGCATATATTTGTAAGATATGGTTGATTATTATAATTTTATTTGCCGTTGAATGTAACTTAATTAACAAGCAATTAAAGGGAAGATAGATCACAGCGACAGATGGGATCCCCTTGCCGTAGATGCTGGCAGCCGGTAGTTCCTATTTGTGCAGCAATTTTCACCACGTCTCTTCTTTTCCTTGCTTGAGGACATAATCATGGTAAGTACTACATCCGCTCGCAGATTTGAGGGCAGATTTGGCGCTATGCATACGTCACATGCTCCCCATCACAAAACAATTCTGCAAGATAATTGTACATAATTTTGCCAAAATTAGTACACAACCTACTACTTTATAAGATGATAGGGGGAGGCCGATAAGGTAAAGGTCCAAACACCATGTAAGTAGCGGGACTTGGCTGGATGGAGGCTGGTAAAAAGGTCAAGTCCAACAGGTCGGCTCTTGAAAATGTGTGAGTAGTATAAAGAAATAAAGTTGTGCCTTTAACTATCGAACTATAAAACTCCCGTCTGTCCTATATATATTGTATTGTACATTTGTTTTTTGCACGATATTTAATAGCAACAAAATAATTACTAACTTCAATTTTGTCCAAAATATGTGTTATTCACTTATTTACAAGTAAACCCATACTTACCTCGTAATGTCTAAAATTTGAAAAAGTCAAAAATGGTAAATTGAGAAATGTAAATAATAGTTAGTTTAATTTTGAAAAATGATACTATTTTGGGACAAATAAGAAAAATAAGGACAAATAAAATGAGACGGATAAGTATAACTTTGACGTAGGGGTTAATTACAATGAGCGCTTAATGAGCAGTAAATAACCAATGGTGCTGGGAGGGGAGGCAGAAAAAGTTGATCTTTTTAACCTTGCAGAATTTAGTACTTGGTGTGCATTATATGTACTATATATATATATAGTATATATATATATATATAGTATATAACAACAACCAACACATGCAATAATTCAATTACTAAATTTAATTCAAAATTGGATTCAACCGTAACACATTCTTCAGTACTCTATGCATACAAGATGATATATAAATAATAAAAATATACTCAACTATCGTTTCTAATCTAGTTTGAATGAATGTATGAAAAATGGTTAATTAAGAATTGCATAACTTTGGTCGGAATTGAACGATGTTAGGCATAACAACATACCAAAAATAAAGAGAGCGAGGAAACATACTCTGCTCTAGCCGTTATGATCGAAGAATGCATATATACTACTATTATATATATATATATAAATTATATTATACTTATATAATATACTATATGATGTTTAGCTTGAGAATGAGGATGTCTATCTCAGTTGTATCCATGCCCATTAATAGCAATTAAACACAATGGCTCTAGGAATTATTGGAAAAGTTTCACTAGCATATATATTTGATGCATGTCACTTGGAGCATTGCACGCAAGTGAACTAATTAATAATGTAATCATATTTTGGCTTGAATTGACGTTCAATTATTTGGCAGCAACAATTTCATAGTTGATATTTTTGTTTTTGTGGCAAATCCCCACCGAATTGTGATATGTTACGTGATACAAATCACGGCAGGCAAAAGAAAGTTATCAATCAATTCTAGTGACAGAATCAAAGAATGCAGGTGTTGACTGATTTCGTATGGAGAGTATAATTTTAGAGGTGGGGTGGTGAATCAGTAATTGGTGTTCCTACCTTATGTTTAATATGGTAATAGATTGATAAAATAGGGACATCTTTTAGAAGACGCGACGCATCAAGTAGAATTGGAACAATTAGAGCTCTAAGTAGCTGTGGGAGATTTATTTTGTGTTGGAGACTATTCTTTGAATCCCGTTTCTCTCATTGTTTTACACCTTTTACTTTGGATACATCAATCTCCTTTAAAATTTCTTGGTGGGGGTTCTCTTGTACTCTTTTACTCAATTGGTCGGGGTGCAACATGACACAATGGACTCAAGATGACGCATAGAGAAGAGTCAGGAACAGGACACACTGAATTTGTGTCAAGGACTCAGTGGAGAGGTAGTGGAGGAATCTGTCGCTAAACTAACCAAGGTGGTCTACCTTGTGGCTGCAAAGTGTGAAGGGTGTTGTATGTCTTTATTATGTTGGTTTTGTTGGTATCAGTACTTTATCACGCCTGGCTCCAAATGAACCTCCGATTAGAAGTGTAGCTCGGAGAGTAACCATCCTTGTACCTCAGCCCACAACTCGGCCCCGTGTTGTGGCGAGCTGGTGTGGTGAGGATTCCAATTTCCTACACTTCAATGGGATTGAATCCGGTGTGGATACTTGCTCAAGAAAGAGCATTCCTTGCTATCAAAACAGACTCCATGAAGAATTGAAGGGCACAACCAGCCTTTTTTGTTAGTAAGAAGGATCAACATTCCATGTGTCACAACAACAAACCCCAACACGGAACTTTATATTGATCTCATGGACAAATTCAATTAGGTGATCTCTCACCCCCTGGTGAACAACTTAAATCCGAGTTACTTCATGCAGATAGTCTACGAA
>VALG01008184.1:0-11094 GCA_009835305.1 Ipomoea purpurea | reverse complement strand
AGGGAGGTGGGATCAGAAACTTGGGTGGGTTGCGGCAACTAAATCTTGGGTAAAAAGGGCATTGAGAGTAGCGCAATCATCATAGTGGATGTTTCTGAGTCAATCGATCATCAACCATGTAGGTGTTGTCATGAGTCAGGCTTGACGATATTCATCTTTGTGCATGGCTTAAAAACCCTGATTCTTGGAGCACACCCAAGATCAGACTGGTGGGATAAGGAAGGATGATTTTGGCTTCCTCTTCTTCACAAAGATATGAGGTGAATTGAAAAATATTATTTCTCCAAGGATTGAAGGGTTGTCTTTGGTTTCGAAATTTTATAGAGCAAAGGCCCAGCCCGAGATGATCGGGAGACAAAGTAGGCGAACTGGCCAGGGATCTAGTTTTCCTTATGCAAGGCCGATGTAGCACTGAATTAAAAAACATTAGTAAGCCTTCAAACTTTTGGAGTCCAGTGTTGGCCCATGATACTCCCTATTGTGAGTCAGAGCGGCTGCCAAAGTAGATGGAGGACTTGGATCAAGAACTGGTTGATGTGTGGTGTTCTGCCCCAAATATTCATTTATCCTCTGCAGGGCCAAATGGATACCACTTTATCTCGAATAAAACACCTGGTTGGAAATTGTGTGGACTCCGACAGTAATATATCCATGGTAGGTTTGTATAAAACTCAGCGGTCAACCAAGCTGAGTAGGCCCAATGTGCTTAAGAAGATGAAAGTAGATGTTGATCTCGCAAGCTCGGGATGATATTTGCCACTTTTCGGGTCAATTCCTCCACATTGATCGAATTTTCCAGAATCAAGTCCCTATTTGCATGGACCCTCCACTCAGCCATCAAAAGGCAGGTGTCAGTTAAAATTGGGCCTATACGTTTTCTTAGATCCTTTTGGGCTTAGGAACTGGACGGAGCGGAGATAGGGTAGCTTCAGTACCTGTTTGAGACCGAGTCATCCGAGGTGAAGGAGTGGAGCCCCTTTCCTGTTGCTGATCTAGTTTTCGTTTCTCGGTTGTACCCTGAAATAGGAGACTTTATCTTTCCCTTTTCGGGAAAGACTTTTCCAAGGGTATAGAAATGATAGGGACAGACTCATGGGTAGGAGACACACGAATTGGAGCATGCCCGACTTTGAGGAAGGAGCTGAAATTGACACTGGGGAATGGTGAAAAAGAGCAAAAAAAAAACAAAAAAAAAAAATTCATAGGAAAAAGGAGTTGGACTAATAAACTGAGCCACAGTTGCGTATGGAAAAATATCGAAGGAATAGATTTGCACATAGTCAGATAATGCTACTAAATTTTCTCAGAGACACTAGTAGATAAAATATTTCTAGGCAAGTTATGGGTGGTCAGGATCATAACGATCTCCAGCGACTCACAAGAACTGTGACACCCCGTAATTTTCCTAAAAATAAAATATAGTTCCCGTTACTAAATATTTTTTATTAAAAATATTTATATGCTAATTAATTTAAAATGAGCTCGGCTCCTACGCTATTTTGTGAACCGGCATTTTAGTGCCCAAAATTCTTTAAGCCAAAAATTGATTCTTAGCCTAGAAGTTTATTTGTTATCTTAAGCCAAAATTGTTTGGACTATCTTATTATATAGGAATAAGGGGTCCAAATAGTCACTAACTACACACCAAAGTGCAAATTAGGCCATTAAACTAAAAAGAATGCAATAAGCCATTGAACAACCAAAGACATGCAAATTTAAGCCAAAATGACTTGTTTACCTATAGTAGCAAGTTACCAATTCCAAAATAATTTTTTAAAATAATTTTAAATAATAAATAATTAATTATTTATTAAAAAAAAAAAAAACAAAAACAAACAGAAACTTCTGGCCGGAGCCGAATCGTCTTCGGCCGGCTACGTCTCCGAGGCCGAAGATGGACCTCCGTCTCCAGCCATGGAGACAAAGACCTTCGTCTCCATGGCCAGGGAGCCGAAGGACGGTCCCTCGTCCCTGGCCATGGAGACGAAGGACGTCGTCTCCATGGCCGGGAGACGAATTCGTCTCCATAGCCATGGAGTACGAAGGTTTTGTCTCCATGGCTGGAGACGGAGGTTCTCCCGGTCATGGGAGAAAAAGCCGACGGAGATGATTCTCTCCGGTTGCAGTTTCTGTTTCTTTTTTTTGTTTTTTTTTTAATAATTTAATTATTTATTTATTAAAAAGTTATTTTAAAAAATCAATTTTGAAATTGGTTAACTTGCTACTCTAGGTAAACAAGTCATTTGCGGCTAAATTTATGGTTTTTGTATTGGTTCAATGGCTAATTGCATTTTTTTGAGTTCAATGGCCTAATTGTTACTTTGGTGTGCAGTTGAGTGGCCTATTTAACCTTATTCCTATTATATATTATATAAGCTCTTGAACCTAAACTAGTCAAGCCTATATGTTGTATAAAGTACACAATCGTTATATCCTACACCACGGCGAACATAGCCACTGTTGCGCCGCGCGCCTCCCAAAAAAAAAAAAAAAAAATAACGACGTCGTTTTGGGGTCGTGTTGGGAGGCGCGGTAGAAGTTGCTGGGATTATGTGTATTTGTTCACCAACGTTATGTGTATTGGTTCATACAGTTATGTGCATTTTTTATACAATTATTGTACATCTTTTTATACAATTATGTAACATCTGAATCAATTTTTTTTTTTGTGTATTATGTTAAGAGTTGATGTATTATGTTAAAATTTATGTTTAATTATGTATTATGTTAGATTATTGGTATTATCTTTTAAAAAGAGTATGTATAGTTAGTTATATTAATTATGCTACATTCATGTAGACAATTATGTGTATTTCAAGTATACATTATGTACATTCTTGAACAGCGGGTTTTTTTTTTTAAAGAAAAAGACTACTGCCATTCCACTGGGGCGGAAAATTTTCAAAAAAAATAAATAAAAAATAAAACGACGGTCGTTTTGGCATCTTTTGGGCGCATAGTGCAGGCTGCACCGTGGTGTAGGATATAAATGGCATAAATACATGGTTATTAATTATTTTTGTGAACCCAAAATGGTGTAGCCTAAGATCCATAACCAACTAAGCCCAACCTACTATGTATCAGGAATGTTATTGCCATGGAACCGTGTTCAACCATTCATGGTGAACACGGTTCCAACGGTGTTAGTGCACCGTTATCTTTTTTCTTCTTTCTTTCTTTCTTTCTTCTTTTCTTTTTTTTTTTTTTTTTTTTTTAATTAATTTACGGTGACTGCCTACACATTCATTTGAAACTATGTCTACACATTCACTTTTTGGGAACTATGAGATTATGATTTTCTGTTATAAGGATTGTATGAATTTTCTGTTATGAGATTATGATATTTTCGTATGAGAATTTGAATTTCTGTTATCGATTATGAAATTTTCTGTTATGCCGATTATGAATTTTCTGTTATGAGATTATGAATTTTCATTACATTCATAATTCGACATTCATTAATTATGAATTCATGCATGCACATTCACTTTGGAACCATGCCTACATATTCCCGGGTCCGAAATTCACGGACATTCATAAATTATGAATCCATGCCTGCACATTCACTTTGGAACCATGCCTACACATTCACTTTGGGAACCATGAGATTATGAATTTTCTGTTATAAGATTATGAATTTTCTGTTATGAGATTATGAATTTTTCTGTTGTGAGATTATGAATTTTCTGTTATGCGATTTATGAATTTTCTGTTATGCGATTATGAATTTTTCTGTTATGCGGATTATTTTTCTGTTATGCGATTATGAATTTTCTGTTATTGCGATTATGAATTTCTGTTTATGCGATTATGAATTTTCTGTTATGCGATTATGAATTTCTGTTATGCCGATTATGAATTTTCTGTTATGCGATTATGAATTTTCTGTTATGCGATTATGGAATTTCTGTTATGAGATTATGAATTTTCATGAAAATTCATAATCTCATAACAGAAAATTCATAATTTGATCATAACGCGCCGTTAACTCCAAATCCGCGAATTTTTTTTTTATTTTTTGCCTAAAAACGACGTTTTTTTGACTTGTGTTCACCATTCCTCGGGTGAACACGATTCCACGGCATAATTTGCGACTATGTATAGCCTTGATCCAATTTTAGAAACCCTATCTATATTTATAATATATGTATCTAAATAATTCGGATGATCCATCTTTAAAACCAAAGAAGGTTGGCAGCCTCATTTTTCAGCATTTCTTCTTCGCCATCTCTTCCATGGTGAAGCCCCGATCGGCTAAGGCAACACACCGCCACCATCACCCCCTTCCTACACCTTCACTACGTTTCCACTTCTCCAACCATCTTCCTCGTAGCTTGTCCTTTTTCCCTTCGGCTTAACCAGCTAGGAACCAACGCAAGAGGCAGCAGCGCCTTGGGTTCTTCTCCGGCGTTTAGACCCGCAAGCTGACGTAGAGAGTGGCCTTACCTCCGGCGTGAGTAAAGCAGCAAGCTTTCCCCTCCGGTGACAGGTCTTTCCACCATTTCCTCTGTTCCGGCGAAGCAGCGGCGGCTTTCGGAAGATCGTGGCAGTGGTGGTTTGTGGCGACGTACGGCGGTATCGACGGAGCTTGGTAGCGGCGTCTCTTCCCCGTTCTCGGCGTGGAAGTTTCTCCGGCAATGTTTTGGCTTGGTGGTAGGGGCGGAGCAGTCACGGGAGAGGAAGTCACCGTGGTTCCACCCGCGGTTAAGCAACCTGAAGAACGAAGAAGATGAGGGTGAGCCTCTGGTTTTCTCGTTGTTGTTGTTTTTTAGATAGTTGTTATATTACTTGTTGCGCATAAGTTATTAAAGGTTAGATTAGCTTAATGGTTTAAAGCATGTTTAGTTTAAAAAATGGCTCGGGTTCGAGCCTCACCCTTGCGATGACATTATTTTAATTGACTACGTTCTATCTCCTGGCTCTTTAATAGTTCTAATCTCCTTGGGCTCACTCGCCACTCTAATATGTTTATATTCCTGTGGGCTGTGGGTTTATAGAATGTCCGATTATATTATTGTTTCTCTTGATTTGGGTTGAAGAGTGTCGCAACAAACATATATGCTCCCTTCCGAGCACCGTGCTTCCTCAAGTGAGATATTTGTGTAACACGGGCCCAAAAAAAGCCGAACGCGTTAATTTTATATAATAATGCATACCACGCGTCCTAATGTAATAGTTAAAACAAAATGTGTCGCGCGTGTTTTTGGTCCCTAACTCGGCCTGGATTTTCTTTTTTCATTGAGGCGATGATGTGTTGAGACATGTGCTGACAGTTACTCAGCCGTTGCTACTAAGGGGAGTGGCTAAAGTTCTTATCCGCGTTAAAATATAAATAAGGTGTAATTAGCAGAATTATGAATTGTGGACGACACGCGATTAACGCGCGCGCGATAATGCCTGCCGTACATTATGGGAAACCTACGCAGATGATTGAAAGCATTTATAGTGATATATCCCCTTATGCATAATGTAAGATTTGACCATGGACTTTAAGGAATGGGTGACTAATATTTAACAGCTTCAGGCAACGATAGTTCAGTAGCGATGGAGCATGTACCCAGTTATGTGTGGGAATGAATGACAGTTGAGGATTTAGGAACGATGTGATCAGTGTATGGAGTATGGAATGTACAGTTATAGAGTTATGAATGTACAGTTATTGACGAATTATGAAGAGAATAGCTCTTGAAACATTATTAATTACAATTATGAAATATAGTGATAAAAAATTATGAACATCAGATACTTAACAGACAATTAGGCTAAGTGACATTATATAGCGGGATACAAAATTAGGAATGCACAATTATGATGTTTTGAAATGTACAGTGTATGCGCTGCAGCATACTGTACAGTTAAGAGTTGATGAATGTACAGTTTAGGAGTTATGAAACCAATGATACGTATAGCGTTAGTGCCATAATGGACTGAAATGAGTCACAGTAAGGATCAAAACGTTAAGTTTGATTGAACCCCCCATCTAAACTCCAAATTCTATTTGTCGACGAATGCGTAGTCTGAAATTAAACTTATAGAAAAATCCAGCGGAGAAAAAAAGCTAAAAAAAGATAAACAGTGGCCTTAGGCCACTGTTACCCGTGTCCAGCTTGCAAGCTGGTACAGGTGTGTTCCTCATGAGGTAGTGGCCAGAGTACTTGGTCTTAAATAGAAGATCTTTGGTAGCGAAAATTTAGGCGGTAACAGAACTATTGCGGTTTAAAATCCCAATTTTCTAGCTTATGTTGGTAATTAGGGTTGCTAATTGTTTGTGTGTAATAGATACTTGTGTAATAGTTCTGTCTTAATTTTTGTTTATCTCTCAGCTTATATTCTGGATCCCATGTTAATGTGTGATTACGTTACGATATAATCTTATAGCTAGGTGGGAATTCTTGTAGATGGGTTCAATTAGAAGGAATAGGATCCTAAGGGTTTAGTTCGCCCTATTACGACAATGAGCAGTAATTTTTAGTATAATTCAGTGTAAAGTAGCTCTATGTTATGATAGTTGGAGTTCCGGTTTGATTCACGTCCGTGTTTGGTTTATGAGTTGAGCCTAAGCCTAAAGGTTTGTGACGTGTTATTGGATGTTAAGAGCGAATGATGAGGGAAACCCAATGCTCTACAAAATCTTAGCCTTTGTACTTATGTGATTAGATTTCTGTGGATAGCGTGTCCTCTCAACATGGGCGTGCGTAGAAATATTGCTTGATGATATAGTTGAAGCAGCGTGGTATAACGTAATGCATTTTTGCTTAGTATTAAATCTACTATTCTTTATACCTCTCAGAGCCTCTTTCCTTAGTTATCATGTGTTGTCTAGATGTGAAGAAAGAAGTTGCTTGGTGGTTATGTTCAGATTTTCCGTGATTCTTCAATAATTACTCTCAGTTTTTCGTCAGTCTTTTGACTTCTCAATGCTTTTGTGAACTATTTGAAGTGGTTCTTACTTGACATTGTTTCTGTATTTTGCGTCTAAACTATGTGGTAGATCCATTTAATTTTGGTGTCTTGAAGTATCAGTTCTAAGGTGCTCACACATTGTGATTCGTTAACCCGTGAGTGGAGTGCTGGTTGTAGATTCTTGGCTAACCTCATGTTCATTACTCTTTATCCCTCGTTTTGATAAGCAGCTAGTTCTATAGTTTTCATACATTAGCTAATTGCTGTATCTGGTCGGTTGTCTGATATGTGACATCGTCTGAACACTATGCCCCTATATGTATCGAGTGATGACTTGTAGTAAGGCAGATCGGTGTTGTAATAGTGCCAGTAGGACATCCAACCGTTCCCATGGAATCTTTGCCTGTAAGCTAGTGTCTGCGGCACTTCACATCGAAATGTCTCAAGGTCCGTTGGTCGATACATAATGTGAACCGCCGTCATTGAATAGGTTTGGGGGGTCCAAATGTGGTAGCTGCTGGTCCCTGTGGCTGATAGTCCTGCGAAAATTGTCACGCCAAATTTCGAGTTTATGGCCTTAATCACCCAAGTACGACAAATGGTCCTCCATGGTGGCCATGACGTGATTATTGGAAGTTTGTTGGCCGTTTTGTAAGTTACGTATTTCGTTAGGAGGCATGTGTTGCCGGTGTTGTGATCGGTAACCCTCATGTTCTGTATGAAGCTATCGGGTGTGGTTTCTGTTAGAGGATCCGGCGAGAGGAACGACGGTTCCGCCGGGAATAAGGTTGGACTTGGTGTACAGGGGGTCCGTGGAAGGTAAAGGTTGGAACTAGACATAAGTGTGGGTAGCCATAAGGGGTTGGGAACCGGGCATAAGGAAGGCATTATCAATTCGTGATGAGGTGATGTCACGAAGGCTTGGTTGTAGTCAGTTGTGTGAGTTTTCTTGTGACGCTGGTGGTAGTCAAAAGGCATAGTGGTTGCCAAGGTTGTTCGTCGCATTTCCTGTGACTCCTTGAGTTTGCATAGTCGCCTCAGAAAGGCTCAGGGTTGTGCTATGATCTGTGTTAATTGGGTGTGTGATAGAACTTCTTCCTTCATAATGAGAGCCATTCTTGTACGTGGTGTTATGTGTCCTTGTAGTGGTCTGGTGGACTCAGAGATTTCTCCTTTGCAACGGGATTAACGTTAGGTCTTGTTCGGAGAAGTCGTCTTTCCCGTCTGTTTTGAAACCTCAGGCTTCGGGTGTTATGAAACCCATTTAATGGAAGGTCTAGCAACTGGAGTGGTCGCATGTCTACACACGTCTATACCAGTGCTATTCGGTGCTCAGAGATAGGGAATCGAAATTCATCGAGAAGTCGGTGGAGGTATTATAAGCCCTATTATGTATGATCAGCTAACAGTATTTGGTGGTACTACTCATCATTAATGTCGCACTGGACCGATTCGGAGGTTAGGCGTTCGTCCCATTAGTCTCGTGAATATTGTTTTCTAGTTTGCATTAATCATCTGGGGTAGATATTAGGATTGGATCGTTGCGCGCTAGTGATATCCGGGTTGAGTAGAGACTTTAGAAACTCCTATACCTTTTGTAGTGTATGTGAGAGGGCTGTGCATGCCATCACCTATGTAGTTGAGCCGATTGTACTTTGATAGTGTGGTGAGGTAGCATACTATGAGCAGTGGGCAACCTAATGGTCTTAGGATATAGGTGTGGCAGTCTAGGTGTCCAGGGAATCTCAATACAGGAATATAGGTATCGATGAGATATAGTTCCGCTTGTAGTTATTTTATGGTTTTATGGACAGTTATACTCTAATTCCTCAACCTTTACTTTGTTAATTTTTCTAATGGGTTGAGAGATTCATGAGAGGAGATGCTGGTTCGTCCAAACACGTTGCGCCTATTAGACAGCCGATTGTTGAGGCATACAGATCTTTTAAAGGAGTTGGCACCTTGAATGACCTAAGTGAACTTACAGTCAATCTGGTAGCGCTAAGTTGAGAGAACCGGCTGAATACGATTAAATGGTAACTTTAGTGACAAGTCCATAAGATAGATTAGGGGGCTATGTCTTATCAGAGCAAGAGTATTGTAGGAATATGGTCCAACTCATATTCAGGACGTGCCGGTTACGTATTGGTAATGCTACCTCTCTGGTACTTAATATTGATAAATTATTATTGGAGGCATATTTGAATTGCTATTTATTCTACTGTAATTCTTATCTTCCTATGTTGTATGCCGTGACAATAGTTCTGTAGTCTAGAGGGCGATAAATCGCGTCCTAGTAGGAAACATCTGCCCTCACTTGTGGCGATCACCCGAGTTGCAATGACACTGTAGTGTTCGTGAAGTCGCTCTGGCGGAAGCCTCGCGGGAACTAATATAAGATAGCCAGGAAGACGAAGGAGACTTTCTGCGATCATGCATTTAGCAACGGATGATGGCGTGTGTGGGTTGTAAGGGCTGTAAGGCAAGCTGTGGTTTTCTAGCTGCAAGATAATAAGACTGTACTCAAAAGGGTAAACTCGTCAATGTGAGGACTGTCTGTGAACTCCAATCTCCGTCTTCACTCTGCGCAGCACGAAAGGTGTGCACTCACTATTTATAGTGTTTTCGTATGATCCATTCGCATCCGTTCTAATGCAAGATGGAGCGCTAGGAGTTGGATGAAGATTATTTTGTCTTTCTATATACGCACACTACCCTGGTAGGGTTTCCGATTAAGACTATAAGAAAGACGTTACGTCTATAGAGGAGAGTTGTCGCAGAGTGCTACTTGTTGGAAGTTTTCAGAAGAACATCCCTCACTCCACGCCATGGAGAGAGCGCGCGGTGAACCCGCGCCTCGCGGTGTTCCTATCATCGAGAGGGGTGGACAGGAGAACGTATGCATGGAATTGCAAGAGGAGTAAGAAGGCATAGGCCAGCGTAGTTGTCTGCAATTGGGGAGTGTTCCAAGCGTTCGTCAAAGGAAAGATGTGGCGCAACATGCAATGCCTATTGAAAGGGACTTTCCTCGTTATCGTGCGTCCACGTAATCTAGAAAGGGAGCCTGCTACTAAAACTCAACGATCCGAGCTTCATATCCGTTAGAGAAGAGTTGTTACCTAAGCGACCGAAGACGTGTTGCAGTAGCGTTGTCGACAATGAGGAGTGTGAAGCATGTTCGCAAGAAGAGATATTGAGGACGGGTACCAACTTGCAGAAACCAGGATCGGAAAGTCGAGGACCGTTCCACAAGAACGAAGACTTTGGAAGCAATAAAGGACGAGGATGGCCATACATGAAATCTTGGAGTCTAATTTAGAAAGAGACTTGCCCCTTACAGGAGAAGAAGAATTACACACTTGTTGTTGACAAGTCGCACTGATCACTGTGCAACCAATAGAGACGAGGCTGTGAAAAAGAAAGTGATGGAGAAGTTTAAAAAGGTGAGAGGTAGACGCATATCCATTCTTCTATCGAGCACAGCGAGGAAAAGAGATTAGAACATGGTCAGTATATTCATGAAAACTTGTGTTAGTAAAGTAGCGGGCTTGGGGTCGGCAATAAACATTGAAATTGATGACAGTCTCAGGTACTGAAGAAAGGCCAAACCGGAGTTGTCACTGAAAATCGATTGGGCGTAACGGCACATAGAGAATGAGTTATAATCCTGACAAGTACCAGAGAAAAGAAGAAAGACGGATTCTGATCACCGAGTTTCCTAAGTGGGCAAGTGGAGCGGACGACTGTGTGGCAGAAGAAAACTGTAAGAAGATCTACCTAAAAACCAGAGTCAGAGGGACCGAGAAGTAGCATAATTTTGTATGGGATCTTGAACAAGATAAAAAGGAACGGACATTTAGAGACATCAACTTAAGGACCAGTTACTACTGCTTGGACGTGTTAACACGCTGGTTATACTGTAAAACTATGCATCGTGCGTGCAACAAAGTTTTCAGGGAAGGAGCATTACCGTTAATCAAAGACAAGGAAATGACCATAGTGGTCAGAAAGCGCGACACATTCCTGTAGATTAATTGCATGTTGATCGATCTGTGAACACGACTCACCGTACTGAGCTTCTAGTAAGGAACATGGGAGAGCAAATCTCGGTTTTGGACGACGACATGGTGTGTAGAAGGACACGGGTCCGACAACTGATCGTTGGATTGGTTAAAGGACACGTACAAATGG